>LOEQ01004371.1:114046-147321 GCA_001685075.1 Bramus lutescens | reverse complement strand
GCATGTGGCCACCCATGGGAGGCCTCATTCCAGGAGCAGGTCCCACGGGCATCATCCCAGGAGGAGGAGGACCCATCATCGGCATCATGGGAGGGCCTCCCATGTTGGGTGCAGGCATCATGCCAGGGCAAGGAGGACCTGGGAGACTGCGGGGATGCGGGATCATGACCCCTGGAGGAGGAGGAGCAGAGAATGGAGCTAGAGGTATCTTTCCTTGTTGAAATGCAGCCGTTGTTTTGTCAATCAGGCTTTGGGCCTGCTCTTCCATCCATTTCTGGTAGTAGTCTTTCACATTCTCCTTGTTTCCGACCGCTGCAGTGGGTCTTTCTCACAGATGGAGAATCATGGGTAAGATATGTATCACAATAGTCACAATAAAACTTAGGCATATTGCTCCGCAGGCCATTGGCTACCCCTAATGTCTGAAATTTTAATTAACATTATTATTATTGCTCTCACTGTGTGTATTTTTTGTGTGGAGAGTCGCGTGTGGAGAGTCGCGTGTGGAGATCAGAGGACACCTCTGAAGGTTCGGTTCTTCCCTTCTGCTTTACAAGAGTTCCAGGCATGTTGAGCACAGGTTTTTCAGTCTTACACAGTAAGGTCTTTACCAGTTGAGCTGTGTTACTGGCCTTTTTGTCTGAAATGCTAATGGCTTAAAATCAGTAACTTTCTTTTCTTCCTACATAGTCTTAGAACATGTTCTTGTTACATGATTCATGTAAAGGAGTATACAGATTCTATCCACATCTAAAGAATATCTCTCACATGATTCCTGGATTAACTGCTATTGATTGCCTAAAGTGATACATTATGTGTAGCAATGCAGCACAAATTCTTTGGGAAAGTATAGGTTAGCACCACAGCAGGATGTAGACAGTATGCCTGTATTTAAATAAGGGACCATGTATAATAATGGGCAATGTTAAAGGTAACCACAAAGCATGATAAAAAAAAAAACAGCTCAAGGTTAACAACCTGGAGACCACTACCATCTTCCAACTCTAAAGCAGAAGACTAAAGCACGATTAATAAAAACTCAGGGTCAGAAATTGGGGTCCAGCCTGAAGATCCAAAAAGCCAAACAGCCAGCCACTGGCTCTTACCTTGACCTCAGTCTGAAATTGTGATCCTGCCTCCTGGAATCTAAGAAGGAGAATGCGTCTCTGAGATCTGTTTCCTCCCATTTTATAATCTTCTCCAGGGCTGGGATTAAAGGCATTCACCACCATCATGAAAGGCATACACTGCCCAGTTTCTATGGCAATTAGTGTGGCTACTGGGATTAAAGGTGTGTGTCTTTATGGCTATTTGGATTAAAGGTGCGTGTCTCTGTGGCTACTGGGTTTAAAGGTGTGTGTCATTATGGCTACTGAGATTAAAGGTGTGTATTACCATAATCCGATGAAGGACAATTAAAAGAAATCCCACACTAGCTCAGAATTGAGAAAAATAGATGGTTATTTATATAGAGTACACTCACAAATCAGAATCCTCTGCTGGAACAGAGAACAGAAACCAAATCCTGCAGCTGAAAAGATGCAGGAGGCATGCTCTACATCAGCATAAATAGTATAAGAGGCCACGCCCCAGTGGGCAGGTAACTACTGGCTGTAGGATTTCCTACAGCAATAATCTGACCTGTAAACTGACCAATGGGACTGTTTTAGTCAGAGATCTTCAGGCAGTCTTTATTTTTTAAAATACAACTGAAGTGCCACTGCAGAAGACCTCAGCAGAGGACTTTGGAGAAAGCCTTTACTGTAACGGAGACCAGACAGGCAATGTGGCCTCTGGTAGAAGAACACAGCCATTACCACTTCCACTCCCCCAACCCAAAACTGTTGAATCTGTTTTGGCAAATTATGGTTGCCTGCGTGTATAGCTAATGGTAAACAACCCATGGATCTCAGTGTCTGGAGTAATACAACACAATATACAAGACTAAAGAATAGGTCTGGAGAAATAAACCAAGAATCTACAGTCAGACGTACTTAAATACTGTAAACGCCCTTATTTCTATAGTCTAGGTAGGCTCTACAACTCTTTTACATTCATTCATAACTGAAAAGAACAAATTAATGTTCGCAGGAAGACACAGAGCAAGTGGTATTAGTGCTGTTATCTTTTTTTCCAGATGAAGAAATTAATAGTAAAGAGAAGAACTTGCTGTCTAAATCATGCAAAAGCTAAGTCACTCCTCAACATTAGCTAGAAATTCAGTCTTGGACTTCGAAATCCTAAGGTCTTTCCACTTGCCCTTGACAACATAATCTTGTTGGTACTGATTTTGACAAGTCCTATCATGTGACAGGAGACTAAAAAAAAATCAATGAGTCAAGCATAAACCACTACAGATTGACTAAATGACAAATTGGTTTCTAAAGGGTTGAAAGGAAAGATTCACACACAGAAAGATTGAGAAACGTTATCAACCAATTAATGAATCAAATATTTCAATAACGCCAACAGTGTAGGAAATGGCAAGTACATTTCTGCATGTCTACAATAAGTTAATTTTATTTTTATGCTCATAAACTTACTTTGTGTCCATAAACCATCATGTGTGATACAGCCCGGGGCATTGATCACAGGACTCACAAAACTGATAATAATAATAATGGTGAAGACAAGTAGAGTGTGAGTGAGCTATTGCCATATTAAAAAGCTGATCCCAGGTATTGCCCATCATAGAGCCATCAACTGGCATACTGCTGGTGTGGTAGTGGTGACAATAGTAATAATTGTGCCAAAATTAGTGATGATATATTGTTCTCTGACTGAAGCAAACATACAGAAACCTAATGACACAAATACAATAAAACCTGAGAATAACTAAGCATATTCCCTATGATCTCTCCTCAAACAGACACTACCGAAGTCATCAGGTGACTTCATAGAGCAGCGCTCCCTCATCCTGACCCAGACAGCAATCGATTCAGTAAAGTTATGGGGGTTACTACAGCAACCTTATCAAGTAGGCCACATCTCAAAGATAATCATACTTAACATATTCACATGCAATAGTAGATCCCAAAAGTCTTTTCTCTTGTACATTGTCATTCAGCCTTTTTATATTGTAAATAATTTCTCATGCTCATGGAATTCCTAAATGTTATAATTTTTTAAAGCTTGTTAGTGACCTAAGTTGTGGTTATATTTTTGTGTTTTTACTATTTTATCTCATTTTTAAGATTAAATAGTCCATTATCCACAGAACTTAGTGTTCCTTTATTATGGAAATGACAATGTTCTGATTATAGGTTTTTACTGACTAATTCCTGCTGTTCAGAATAAGGACCACTGATTCTGTGCTGCTCGGCCTCAAGCAAATTAGTATCTTTCTTTCTGTTCCATATGATAACCCTAGTTCACAATCTATCCAAATATATTATGTGAGTTAATAACTTTCATTTAAAATACTTCAAAATTACAAAATAAATGCACTGGTGTGAACCAGCACATGTTGGAATGAAGCCATTTACCATTCTGTGTTCTATATTAACATCCAAAAATAACACTTACTCTTCCAAAATTATGATGCTACAGACAAAATATACCTACAGAATAGGAAAAAAATACTGACAAACTATGCATCTACCAAGGAATTAATGTATTATTTAAGAAACATAAATAATTCAAAAAAATTTAAAGCAAGACAAACTTCTAGTAAGACATTCCCACCCCCTGCAAAAAAAGAAAAAAAAAGACACATAAATAGGCAGCAGCTCTATGGGAAGGGGCTGAGATTTTCTAGTCGCCAGAGAAAGCCAAGTCAAGATCGACAAGGAGACAGCTTTTAACTCCATTGGGAGACTTTCCAGTAGTAGCAAGTGCTGAGGAGGACAACATGAAAGGAAGGAAAGCATTGTCATTGCTGGGAGAGATGCAGCTTAGTGCAGCCACCGTAGAAAAGGGTAATAATGCTCATCACAGCACAGGTCTCCCATCTCCACGTTCCTTGACAGTTCCCAAACTCTTTATCACGTGACATCTTCACAGCACTTGGAATGGCATTAGCTTTGAGATGCATTCCCTCCACTAACCAACCATGTGACTGTCAGTTCCTTGTTTTACTCTTTAGTTTCTGTGCCTAGAAGAATTAAAAAAGAAAAAAATTCCAATCTGTGTTGCCCATATACTCTCTGGAGCATGATCAAGCTCCCAGTTGACAGCCCCTTAAAGAAGACTGAGTCCTTCTCCACCCATACCCCTGCCAGAGGCCATCAATTGTGGAGAGCATCTTTATGACAATTTTTAAGGATTCTCTTAGATAGCTTTCTGTCTAGGCTATTACTTTTGGGGGTGCTGAGGATGTAGGGGTTGTGACATATAGTCCTTCTTTGTCCCGCTTTCTCAACTGTGAGTCCACATTCATCAATACCACAACAAAAGTAGCTCCTTCGCCCTTTTTCATCAGTAGGAACATGGGTCATGGACTTACATATGGCCTCCAAGGACCTCAGCATGGTCTCTGGTGACAGTATAGACCACAGACATCACCACAGCCCTCTGCCCATTGCCCGTGTTTTTTGATAAAGTATTATCTGCCTATTATTGTTGCTAAGGCACTAGTGTCTCTAAAAGCATACCGACTTTGTGTCTCTAAATGATTTCCAGGACATTTTATTGCAATTCTCTCTTTTATCATATATCTACTCGGTGCTAGGAATTCTTCTCAGTGCTATGGATGTAATAGTAAGCAAAGAATACAAAAAACATGGCACATAAAGTTTATGTGAACATAAAGGAATGTAGACTTTTTAAAATAAAAATACTGTTTTAACATCTATGCTAAAGAGGAAAGCAAAATGAAAACAATGTGATCCATTATAGCTGCTATTTTAATAGATTATATGAAGAATGCTCTCTGTGTGTAGATATTTACTTAAAATAAGAGGAGAGACATTGGTCTATCTGTGGAAATAACAAGTTAGGCATTAAGAACTTTGGATACTTCTTGTAGTTAAATTGCCAGCATTAGAAAAGTAATTAGGTTGTGTGGCAAGAAGTTGACAGTGATCTACCATGTGCATTTTGCAGTTTCTTAAGCAAAGGATGATGGTAGGTTCATCAGGACAATAGTAGGAATGGTGGAATGTTGCCAAGTTTTGACTTTGAAAACAAACTTTACTAGGTTTTCTGGCGGACTGTATATGGGATGTAAGATCTCAAAAGAAAGAAGGATGAGTTCAAGGCTGGGGCTATTGCAACTGCAAGGGCAGACTTGCTACTCTGAGAAAACAACGCGAAAAGGAATGGGCAAATTTAATTTTTTAACCAACTTTGACATGCCAACAATATGCAATGGATATGCAGAGAAGGCACGTGGATAAAAGAATCAAGAACTGAAGACAAACTTCAGATCAGTAATCCAAAACTTGGAATCTAAAACACACTGGTGGTAGCTAAAGCCAAGAGACAGAATGTTGCCCTACTCAAGGGTGAGCGTCGTTGGCGAATGTAGGAAATCCAGAGCTGAGCTCTATTAGTTTCAATATATAGAAGTTGAGCAAATACAATGAGTAGCTTTTTGTTCAGTTTTGTTTTTTTTTTCTCATGGCAATCAATTCTTTGATTCTCCCACATAAACTATGACCTAAACTCCAGTTCAGTTTTAGCATTAACTACCCTGAGCTGGTGTCAGATTCTACAGATTTAAGGGCTCAGTTGAAAAGGACACTGGCATGTCAGGTACCAGTTACAAGTATCAAGTATTCTGGTTACTAACATTCCTGTCCTAGAACTTCAGACATCCCTTCAGTACCCTTCTTCCATTCAGAAAAATCTGTCACACTAAGTTGTAAGATTCTGTCATTGCAGTTTATTGTGAAGGATGCCAGTGAATAGTTAGATGAAAAGGAACACTGGGTGAAATCCAGAAGGACCTCAAATGCAGGAACTTCTACCCCTGTGAAGTTAGTGTGTGGGTGCTTCTGCCAATTCATTAAACTAAAAGTGCATCAATTAACAGCTTTTATCCACACTTCATTAAATCTAAATGGTTTTGTTCATTGATTGACTCTCTCTCACACGCTTGTTTTTCTCCACAGAAGTTGAGGTTGGGGAAATGGTCTTTCTGGCAATCAGTCACCATCCTGAAACTCTCTAGGTACACACCAAATTGCCTCATCAGAATAAAATATTTGGGTGGGCTAAATGTCTCAGTGGGTAAAGGTGCTTGCCACCAAAACTTCAGACCCAAGTTAGATCCCCAGAATAGAAATGGTAAAAGTATACACCAACTCTGACCCCCCACAGAAGTGTCTTGGTGTGTGATACCCACACACACACACACACACATACACACACACACACAAACTAAAATAAGATGTCATTTTAAAGATTTAAGGATCCATCCATCACATTAAATGGCACCAGAAACATAGACTGAATGTTTCCCTATTATGTCATGGTCATGCCTTTGGTGTTTGAACCAAATTCACTATAGCAAATGAATTCAGGACATGCTGTCAGGACATTCATGTTTAGATCAGCAGTTACACAATGGGTATTGTAACAGGAATAAAATGATTTATGCACATTTAGATGAGCAGTTGTAGAATGGGTATTGTAACAGGAATAAAATAAATTTGACTAACATTTGAAGAAAGCCAGTGTGAGGCAGAGATTGGTCTCGTGAAATGATTTTTCTATAAAACTATCAGATCTTTCTCCTATTCCTATACTTGCTTATTATTCTACCCCACCCCCATCTGCTACTAACTCTATCTGTTGATAAGTCTGTACAGAACTATGTACAATAGAAATCACCTCTGTAATGGCCGGATATGCTTATCCCTAGGCTAGTCATTTCGCATAGGTAATATATCCTACAGTACCTACAGTAACTTTAGTAAATCTCTCAGTACAGTTGACCATAAATATCAGTATTATAATAATGGTTGTTTATGTAAGATAAACATCAATTTCATCAGCATGTTGTGTTGATATATCATAGGAACATGGACTAATTGAATTTTATAGTAGTACAAATAAGAAAAATTACAGAGGCATTTGCTTTGCCTTCTCAACAGACTCTACTAAATAAGTGGAGTGGCCATTTTTCCCTCTTTTAAAATATTTAAGATACCTTTTGGGTCGAGGTATAAGACCTTTTCCAATACTAGGCTGAGCAATAGCCAGCATTATCTACTGAGTTAATCTCACCCATTTCAATAAGTCTCAAGTAGACTTCTGGGTTGATTCCTATTCTTCGCCTTCTTAGAACATTCCTTCTGATCTGATTTATTTATTGAATCCTTTACTAGTCTTCATTTTTAAAACTAATTCAGTTTTAATTCAGCCTAAACCAAACCACACCTACATCCATTTTCTGTTTTGTGGGCTCTGCTGCTAAATCTACCATGTATATCACTACCACCATGCACCAATGGCCTGTATATACTCTGCATACATGTTTTATACCACAAAATGCTAGATACGCCAACTTGGAGTTAAGGGAGTGGTATTTACACCTAAATTCAATTTAGTTAATGATGTCATAAAGCAACCTTCCCTCCTGTCAGGGTAAAGCCATTCTTACGAAAGCTAATATTTAATACATGTTGCCTGGTGTTTTAATTTCATCAGGAAGTCTGATTCCCCCTAATGTACTTTATCATTTTCTATCAAGAGACATGAGAGTGCTACAACCTATGCATAGCACACTGGTGTGTTCAACTTACTGCCATTGAAATTCCTCTGGTATAAGCATCAATCTTTCTGATCATGGTCAATTCGATGGCTATTTTTATTGTCAACTTGACTACATCTGGAATGAACTATAATCCAGAAATGGAGGGCACACCTGTGAAAGATCATTTTTGCTTCATCTGAAGTAGGCAAATCCACTTCTAGTCCAGGCATTTGAGGTAGAAAGAAACACACCTTTGATCTGGATCTTGAGGTGGGAAAACACATGCCTTTTATTTGGATTTTGAAGGCAGAAGACACTCCTTTAATCTTGGCCACACCTGCTGCTGGAAACCTATCTAATAAGGACATGGAAGAAGGAAACCTTTGCTCTTGGCCTGCTTTCCCTCTCCTTGCGAGCACATCCATTCCTTCACTGGCATGGGAGTCTACTTCTTTAGGATTCCAGCATATACTGAAGACCAGCTGGGACATCCAGCCTTGTGGACTGAGGAACTACTGAATTCTTGGACTTTCTTTTCGTAGCCAACCATTGTTGGATTAGCTGGACTGCAGCTGTAAGTCATTTCAATCAAGTGTGTGTGTGTGTGTGTGTGTGTGTGTGTGTGTGTGTGTGTGTGTGTNTGTGTGTGTGTGTGTGTGTGTGTGTGTGTAGGGAAAGAGAGAGATTCTATACATTCTGTTACTCCAGGGAACCTTGCCTAATACAGCCATTGGTATTTGTAGTTGCACAATGATTTACTGAATGGAAACAATACCACACAGTTTGGAGTCCTAGTGAAAAGCAGCTCTCATGACTTCCACCTTAAATTAATAAATATCCTGTTCAGTGGATTTACCCAAGAGTGAGAAGCAGAAGACAGTGGTACACTCAGAACGTTTTATGAGGGCCAATAGGTTGTCAGCTGACACACGACCTCGTAGGATATAAACAGATGTGGTCTTAGCAAATGTGCAGCTTTACTCTTACAGAACTAGGAGGTCTGCCCTTCATTGAAAAGAATCTTGATCCCACCTGCAGACAAAAATATGGGTAGGTATGCTAATGCAAACTTACATAAATCACCCACTTTAATAGCTTTGTAATTACTTACAGGATAAAAAGATCCCTGGGGCCCATTTAAAAAGGCAGGCTCCACAGTGTGCACCTGCAATCCTAACACTGAAGAAATAGAAGAAAAAAATCCTGGAGCTTGCAGACAACTATCTTGGCCAAATTTTGAGTTCTAGACTCAGTGAAAGCCATTATGACAAAATATAAGGTGGAAAGTGATTGAAAAAGAAACCCAACATTGACCTCTGGCCTCCATACTCACATATGCACGCTCACATTGCACACCCACACAGGCATAAGTACCTGTACACACAGACTTGTGTATACCTCTACTTAATAGGCAAAAGAAAAAGAGAAAAGGGATGGTAAAGTTTTAATGCAAGAAAATATAAATTCACTATATAGTGCTTTCTGCCTCGACGATGAAGACACTTTAGACAGGATAATTCTTTCGTGTGGGAGCTGCATGCACCTCATAAAATGCTTATCAGCATGCTGAATGTTGCCTAGGAAGCTATACCACCCTAGGGCTGAAAAGGTGGGTGGGCACTTAAGAGTGCTGGTCACTCTTCCAGAGGTTTGGAGTTTGTTTCTCAGCACCCCAATGGCAGCTCACAACTATCTATAACTCCAGTGCCAAGGGATCTGATGCCCTCTTCTGGCCTCCATAGGGCACCCAGCACATACATAGTGTACATGTATACATGGAGACAAAGCATCTATGTATATAAAAGAAACTACAATACTAAAACTCTTAAATTGAACTGTCTCCTCTATTTGGGGGAGAATGAATGGAGTAGAGGGATGCAAAAAGATTGTGGTCATCCAAGGACTACCTTGAAGTTACTTGTCAAGAATTTCAAATAATTCAGTTGCATGTATTTTTCCCACAGGATTAGGGCCAACAAGAATGGAGCACAAGTTGAAGGTGTCAGGTGTAAGTTAGTGACCATGACAATGGGATGTAAACCAGACGATGAGGAAAGAGGTGATATGAACTGCAGATGGACAATTAAAGGTGGATCAGACTGTACATGTAGATCCCAGAATGAAGCAGAAGTCTAGGTGGATAGGTCAGCAGACTGTACATGTAGATCCCAGATAGAAGCAGAAGTCTAGGTGGATAGGTCAACAGACTGTACATATAGATCCCAGATAGAAGCAGAAGTCTAGTTGCAGAGGGGGGAGAGCCAAGAAATGAGGAAATGGACAATGAAAAACTGTGAAACTCAGTTACAACTGGCATAAAATTAGTCACGACTAATACAGTCATCACATATAATTTTCATTAAATTCAGAGAAAACCTCAGCTCTGGGAAGAACCAGGATTATGTTACCAGTGTCTTATTCTTGTAGCAAGCAAAAGTATGAATCAAACCCCCATGGAGATACTGCAGAAAACGCAAGCCTTGCAGATCCTATTGAAGTGAATTCTGTGTTTGATTTTGTCACTCTCCACTGTTTCTCTAAATAAATAAATAAGACTATCAGGGATTCCAACCTGCAGTTCAAAGGTGGGTATTGTATTTGGATCGCTTACTTGTGAGAAAACCTTAGGTCTCTCTCTCTCTCTGTCTCTCTCTCTCTCTCTCTCTCTCTCTCTCTCTTGGATCTATCAAGCTTGTGGAAATGAAAGCAGCTACAGAAACCTCTTATTATTAGAACAATGGACATGATATTCAATATCCTTCAAAGAAAATTTAACCTGGCCTTTGATTTTAGCACTTTCGGCTACTTTGAAATTAGGTCAAACAACAAGAAGTAAAAGAAAGAGATGAGACAAATATAAACCAATTTTATATTTCAAGCATAGCTGAATGAAAAGTGTGCACAAAGCAAGCTTCCTAACGTGCTGAGTAATGTTCTAACCCCTCTGCTTCTGCAGAAAAATAGTTTTTTGTCATTTTATAATAAATCTAAAACATTATCATTTTAGCACAAAATGCTATGTATTACCTTGCCAAAAATAGTAGCCCTATGAAGCAGTCAATCCCAGTTTGTTTTAATAATCCCCAGATACATTTACCGCTATGTCAGCCCTCAGTATACCACTGCTATTATCTACTGTTTAAAATAGATGTCCTAAGTACATTATCTAAGTGAACAAAAACATAAACATTTCAACTATCAAATCATCAGAACTGCTTAGGCAAGCATAAATATGTTCTGGCTCCAGTGAATCCCTTATGGCTCTGCTGTTGCAGTGAGTGCAGACCCTTGCTCAGATAATGAAGTCAGGGGGTCTTCCTTTTATAGCTTAAGTATTTTACATATCTGAAGAAGCAGAGGTAGTAATCCATTTTAATGCCATCCAAATGGAAGAAAAAACAAAGCAATCAATGAAGGACACCTCTGGAGAGGAGGGACTAAGTTGAACTTAGGAATTGACTTTGATTTCTTCTTGACATTATAGGAGATTTCTCCCTGCTTCCGTCAAGAAACTCGGCCTGTGTTACATTTTCAAGCTCTTGTTTGACTTTCAATGGTGAAGAAGCACCTTAGGCTCATGATCAACCTGGTGACTAAAGGGTTGAGAAATGCCATGTGTTTTATGCCCTGTTTTCACACTGATCAAACCTCCAGGCTCTATCTTCACTCACAAAGGTGACATTCCATAGAGGATTACAGAGGCATACAAGAGAAACCCAGTCCTATGCTAGGTTCCTTTGGTGGGATAATTTCTATTGGATTGGTATCAGATTCCATTTAATACTGTCTATTACTGAGATCATTTTTTCCCTCCACAGAAGTCCTCTCAACTGTCACGCTGATGAGTCGGCCTTTTTTCTGATGTCCCTAAGTGCCTGCACTACCAAGGATTCAGATAAGAGCCCAGCTGAGTGACTGGGTTAACTGATAAAATGGCTAATTAAAGCCCTGTTTTCAACACTACAGAAAGATTAGCTAACTGGTCAAAATTTAGAATTCAGAGGAAGTTTTTACTTTTAACAGTGTGTTCTGTCTGGTAAAGAAAGGGCTTTAACAATTTCAAAAAAAAAAAAAGTAATGTCAAGAAACATCCATAGAGGCTGTTCCCTTGGAGAGAATTGTTAAACTATTTAGATGAAGCTAAATTGTTACTTTTCTTCATGGTAAACATTGTTGTTTGATAGAAAAGTACAGAAGCTCAACAGTGAACTATTTATCTGTCTGAGCTGGTATGATGACAGCAATACCAATATGAAAACGTATTTCCTCTAAGAGAAAAGACATCTAATAATTTCGTCTTTAAAACTGGTGAGAAATGCAAAATTTATGTGCCAGGCTTCCTCAATCAGCTACCATTAGAGAAACAATGTAATGTTGATACTTAGAACAGCAGTCCTGCCTTATTTTGGTTCCTGCCTCTGCCACCTCTTAGATAGCTGAACTTGAAGACATTGCTTCAGTGTGTCTATCTAACTTGGCCCATCTGAAAAAATGGCAGTAACTACCTTCTACAAGTACAGTGCAAGTTAAATTAACTGGATCTATCAAGCGGTTAAATGCCATACAAGGTCCACAATCACACAGCAGAGAGAGGTAGGTGGGTTCAGTAGCAGAAATCATGTGTCAATGTCATAACCTAAGACTTAGCTTTCCTGTATGTGCATGGACGTGAGTGTGTGTGTGTGTGTGTTATAGTGAATGATGGCTCCCCAAAACTTTTTAACACTCTCTGGTAAGTGACATAATTTGATCCCTCAGTTTTCTTCCATTGAGGCCCTCTTACCAGAACATCTTCCTCTGTAAAATCAACTTCTTGTACCATATGACTGCTAAGCATTCTTGCTCCCGTCCTCATGGGCTAGAAGCCTGGGTAGAAAGATTTGGAAACCCTGCATCCTTTGCCCTACTCGTTAATTCTCACCCTCTTGCAGCAACCCTCACAGTGCTATAAATCCACCAAATGGCTAACCTCAACTATTTATGTCACCCACTCTTCTGGGAAAAAGTCAATGTAGAAAGATCTCCACTGAGGCATGTTTCTTTAGCTTGTAAAAAAGAAGTTGATTCATTTTCCCCGAGGGCTCTTTCTTTTCCCAGACCCAGTCTAGCTGCTGGTGACAGACATGAGGCATGTGGGTAACTGGGGTAACAGAAGGATGGAATGCCAATCAGCAGAAGAATAAAACTGGGGGAGAAACACAGTTTTGTGTGCCCCCCCCTTTACCTGCTCTTCTGACGTGTAAGGAGGTAAAAGGACCATTAAAATGTGGTCCTCTTTGATACTGCTTCTGATATGGCTGGAAATGGGACTACTTGCAGTTCAAACATGGGACGTTTAAACTGTTTAAAATGTCAGGCTTTGGAAACATCAAAGGCTAGTCGTGGGTGGTTTAGGCCACCATGAGGTCACTGCTGCCCTCTGCTATAATAGGTGTGGAGACACTGTGTACCTGTGATGTGGCGCTGTTTGCTTTTTTTTCTTGCTGATAAATGTGGAGCTGGAAGAGGAGATGCCTCTGTGTGCCCGAGAAATGATCTACTGTGGAAGGTTTAAAGGCAAACAGGTATCAGGTTAGGGTTACAGGGGCCAAGTTTTTGGACGAAGATGTTCTTTGTTCTTATAAATGGGGCCTCATTAATTCCTAGTGCAAGGAGAGGTATCGATAAGGAAGGTTTCCCCCTGGACCACCAAATTTAAAATAAAGGTAACATTATTCTGACAATAGGTAATTTAGATGACATTAAGGATGGACATAAAATGTGAGGGAAGCTTAACTTTATTTTATCTTTTCATAGATATTTTTTATATTACATTAGTCCCCAACACTCATCGGACATGTTTAAATTGCATTCCCATAAAATTATATCAGAAAACCGTGTGCATTTTCTTAGATCAAGTTCCAAGAAAAAAAATCTTTATTTACATCTACAATGACTTTAAAGATTTTACTAACATAACTTCAAAATTTTTAAGGATGATATACAAAAGATGCTTAAAATTACGTATTTATTACATAAATAGATCTCAGGGAGACAAACGGTTATCATTTTTCAAGGTTAAAAAGTAATATTGGATCCATGGAAAAATGAGAGGATTGATGATTTAATAAATTGTATTTGCTTCCCGATACATAGAGTAGGACAATTACATAGTTACACAGGGCTGAACAAACGGCGGGACCAAAGAAAGAAGAGCAATTTGGTACTATGAGAACTAGCACAGGAAAGCGCTGCTTCCCCTGGTGCTGAGGGCTGAGGGATGTCCTCATTCTCTCCCACCACCCAGAATGAACCTCACCTGTGAGGAGGTTATTTTTCTAGCACTCACATTCTCTAAACTCTATCTGGACTTACCCATAGCAGGCCTATATATTGCCTTAATACTGTTCGCCTTCTGGGGTAGCTCTGCTCTTCATCTCATAATCCAGAATATGCTTTGTTTTCTGTTTGTTTGTTTTTCTGTTCTCTTTTCATGCCATGTGCCCCTCCTACACTATCAATTAAGAAAGAGAAACTCAGTAATTACTGGTGGAACTAGAAATGAAATGTCCACTTAGTGAGAAGGAAACAAAAGGTGGAAAAAAAAACCCTCTGGCTTTCATCCCACAGTAACCCTTCCAGCGTCTTCTCAGAAGACGACAACCATACACAGACACCTTGTGACCCACTGCCAGGCTACACATTTTGGAGCAGGAGGATCATTGTCTGCTAGACTCAGGTTCAATTTCCATTGTGATTTTTACCTTCAAGAAATAAACATAGTGGTCAGAATGTCTACCCAACATCCCTCTGGCCAGAGAAGCGGTGGTTTCTAACAAAATGAGAGTTCTTGGGGGAGACTGCGCGGGGCCCAGTGAATACAAACTCATATGAAACACAGGTTTTCTAACCACTGGCAGAGTTGCAAACCACTTAATTGAATGACAAGTCCCCAAAACAGCTGTCACTTAAGATTCCTGGGTTTGGATGAAAGGCCAGAAGTCCTTGTAATTACTCCCCTCTAGCACCCTTTTACTGAACACAGTACAGCACTGGCAGTAATTTGCAATAAAATGAGCAGGCCTGAATGTGGGAGGGTGAAGCAGACAGCTAAGATTGACTTTTTTTAAAAAAAACATAAGGGTTTCTTTTTTTCGTCCTTTCTTCCTTTTTCTTCTGTTTTCTTCTTTGTTTCTTTTAAGAAAATCTCAGATTTCAAGGAAACTTACTGCTCTTAAATCCCTGCTAATATTAAGCCTTTCCCATCTTTCATGGCCTTATAGGATTCAGTTCCTCCACCAACTTTGTGGAACTCCGCAGAAGTAGCATTGATCATTTGAGAAGAGAATGCTGTTTACCTGGTCAATTCTTCAGAATATACATACCTTACAAACTTGATTGATGTCAGCATTCTGCCTGAATGTTGGGGCAAATGAGCTCTAATTCTAATGTTTGGATTTATAGTGTACCAACTTAATAAGATTGTTCAGAAAAAAACATACTGAAGTTCAGTGTGGTGGCACACAACTAGAGTCCCAGAATTCATCACAAGGTCAGGAAAATTCAGAGAGTCTGAGGGTAAACTTGGCATCGTGGTGAGTTTCATACTTGTCCCCAGGCTACAGGATGAGAGTCTGACAAGAAAAAAAAAAGCCCAAAACTAAAATGTAAACATATAAGTGATCATATTTCATATCATCATGTGATTCTGAATACAACCTTGAGAAAATTGTCTAGCAAATGCTATTCTACTAATTAAGAAATAGACTGAAACATCTGTATCTAGTAGCTTCAGAGCTAAGTGGGCTCATAGAAGTCTTCTCCATAGCACACTCAGTTTTAATACAGTAAACAATCATTTAAAATTCACAATTCTTTCCTCATTTACTCAGCCCAATCCTTGCTACGGTCTTCTCCGCTTTCTCCTAACTGTTACATCTTCTGATCAGGTATTGATGCTCAGCATCCTTCGAACCTGTCTCCAACCACCCAACCTCCAGTGTCCTCCGAAAGTTTCCATATTCCACATGGCTCCTCCTAGGACAACACTTGATTGGCCCACTCTGCTTTCTGAGTCTACTCTGACTAAGTATGTTTGGTCAACACCTGCTTCTAGCATCTCTATAGATTGAAGCGTCGATTTAATTGGCCCTTCCATCTCCTGTTCTTAAATGCAACCAGGCAACATAGGGATAGTACAAGATTGATGGGATAGTTTGCCCTTCCTCCCAGTCACTATATTCCAAACCTTTTCTCAGTTCCTCTTCAGTGACCTTTGCTTTCCTCAGTGAAAACCTTCCATTTGGATGCCGTTTCCTCACCAGGTTTTCCACATCTACCAGTTTCCCTTCATATCAACTACTCGGTCATAATTTTCCTTTCCAGGCTGTCATCAGTCAAAATTCTCAGGACTCCATTTCCAGTTTCAAAGGGGTCACTGTTCCCATGTCTAATTTCTCAAGGCCTTTGTTCTGACTTCAGCTAACCACCACTAGCACAGGCTGCACCAAAACTATGGATGAGCATTGTGGACATGGGAAAGAGCACTCTCTAAGTGAAAGTTGTGTGGCAAAAGACAAGGAAATGCAACCGTTCTTAGTCTTTTATGGAAATGAGAAGACATAGTAATCTGACTGAATGATAAAGGGAACACAAAGTTGAAGACAATAAATGCCAAAAAAAAAAAAAGATTGATCCATTCCTCATAGTTAGGTGTCTTAACCTCATTACTTAACTAAAAACTCGTTGAGGGTGGATGGCCCCACTAACGTTTTTCTCCTTCTTTTCTGAGAAAATATTCAACAAGTGATTCCTGGGATTTCAATCATTCATTGTCCTATACTATAAATAAGAAATTCCCCAACAAGACCCCATCTGCTAATCATTCTCAACTTCTATAATACACTGTACATCAACAAGAAGTTCGTGAGATAAATCCCCAATAATCGGTTAAAACTTGTTGAACTTTGAAATGCTTTGCTGTTCACACTTCAGGACCCTTATTCAACACAGCATATAACTCAGGTTCTTCTCATGGTGCTATCATAAAATACCCTGGACTTAAGAAAGAAAGGGTATATTTTAACTCACAGTTCAAGACACAGTCCAATCAACCTGCCTTATACATATTTGTATTTGTACCCATAAATTAGTACGGCTCTCAACCTTAGTCAGAAAAAATCTTTTTTTTGCAGTGGGTGGTAATTAATATAGACATATAACTTGACAAAGTGCTGAGAAAATTACTGCTTAGTGCTCAGCCCCTAATGAGGAATTTATATAAAAATCTTCCCCACCAAAGGCTTAGGATACATTGCGGAAAAGGAGATAGAGAGGACGTACGAGCTGGAGTATGATGAGATGCTGATGTGAAACGCTGTCTTCTGGGCATGACATGGTCATTGCACTCACAAGGTGTAAACAGAGACTGCTTTTTTGTTTCCTGGCCACTCAGACCCAAATAATCACAGAAAAGCTGCATTAATTACAATACTGTTTGGCCAGTGGCTCAGGTATTATCAGCTAGCTCTTACATCTTGAATTAACACATTTCTATTAGTCCATGTATTGTCATGTGGCTGTGGCATTATCTCATTTTATACACGTCTTGCTTCCTTGGTGGATGGCTGGCATTTGACTTGACTCTGCTTACTCTGTCTATATACCTATCTGTGTTTGGACTTTCTGCCTGGTTTTACTCCACTAAGTCACTGACCAAACCAGCATTATTCATTAACCAATAAAAGCAACACATATAAAGGACAACCCACATCAACAAAGTCACTGAAGATTTGGTCCATCCACAAGACTTATACAAAATCAAGTGTGGAGGTCCAAAAATGTGGGTCCATTTCCACCTTGTCTGACGGTCAGAGAGTTGGAGATTGCTCAAATGACTGACAAGCATAGTTGCACATCCCAACTCAGGATACGATTGCTTGATTCTTTTGACATTAAGACGACTCCATTCAATCCTGACAGATGGTTAGGGCATGCAAACATACTTCTGCTCCTTCTTTTGTAACTATGAGGTCACCTGGGGAGGGGCGGCCTTCAGGATAGTCTACAGCAGCTTTGCTACCTAGACAACAGAATGCTAATGATTTGATGTCTCAGAGTGTTAAAGCGATTGACTGGGTTATCCTTTGTATCATGTTAATAAAGTCTTTTGTTACCTTTCCCCCTCCCCCATTTTCTTACATTGGCTATATAAGCTGTGGAAAAATAAACACAGATAATCACTGGAATGCCCTCCTGGTACTGTTCTATGGTTTCTATCTTATTATTTTTATGCATCTTCATATTCTTTACTTACATTTCTAAGTTCCCACACCCTTACACTGGTAAGAGGTATTTTTGTTGAGGCCAGTCCTCAACAATCAAGCCAATAAAATTATTCAACATTTCACTATCCAGCACTAATCTGACTCAGTGGGTCACCTCCCCCAACCCCCCCAACCTCAGGAAAAAAGTAACAGGAGGACATTAAAATTGATAGAAGTAATGTTGGGGAAAGTTCAAGAGATGGATGGGGGGATTGGAAAGAGGATGTGATCAGTGAATACACGTGTAATATTGTCAAAGAATAAATAAAGTAAAACAAAATAAAGATATAGTCACTCATGTGGCAGGGAAATCAAAGATTCAGGAGCTTGAAGCAGCTGCTCACAATATATCCTCACCAGAACAATAAATGTAATGAGAACAATAAATTCAATAAATTCAGTGATGGTAATCAGCTTATTTTCCCATTTCATATACTCTAGGATATTGGTTTGGAACTGGTGCCACTCACAGTAGACAAGTCTTCACACCTCAACTGGCCAAGACAGCTCCATCACAGCCAGAGGCCCATCTCCCAGGTGATTCTAAGATTCTGCGGAGTTGGTAATTAACACTAGCTAAAACAAGCTATCTCTGTCATTCGGCTTTTCACAGTTAGGGTTCATACCTGGTTGAATTTCAAATCAGTCGAACGCTTCGCTTCAAACTGTGCAACTTTACAATTTTGGTTTTTGTTTTTTTTTTAAGAAAGTACTTTCTAAATACTAAATCTAAAGTGTCTTTCTTATCCTAAAGTGAAAGAAGATGACCACCACATGTAATATTTTTCTTTTTCTGGGATATTACACATCTCAGTCCTGTTTCTAATGCCCACATCCACACTGCCAAAATGTACTAACACTTCACTTACGAAGTGTTTCCCTCTTCTTCCATGTAAAACAAATGCCTTATCCGATAATATTTATTATTGATACATTAGCTAACTATTATAGTTAGCACTCAATTAAACCTTTTAAGGAATAATACCTGTCAAAGTTAAAAAATAAAAACAAAAACTCCCTCTGGGAGATAATGTGATGTTCTTTGAACAAAAATTCACTGAGCAGAGAATTTGAAATCCTGAGTATGCTATAAACTTGAGAGATGATGAACACAGCCATTCCTTTAGTTCCAATATTTACTTCTCTAGGATTTTGTATATCATATCATCATATCTTTATCTCATATTGCACAGTAGAAATGTCTGCCTTCCTGACCTCAGAGCACCTCATGGTAACTGGCATGATGAGTTTCCTGTCTGAGACTGCTTACATACTTAGCTCCTTTTTAATTAATTAATTAATTTTTAAAAACGAGCTTTTCTCATTTTGCATACCTATACCAGTTCCCACTGCCTCCCCTCCCCCCCATTTCCTTCATCTTTCCACTCCCCTCAATCCCCATCCAACCCTCAAAGAGGGTAAGGCTTCCCCATGGGAGTCAACAAAGTCTGACACTTCACTACTAGGAAGGACCAAAGCCCTCCACCCCCCATATTCATGCTGAGCAAGAATGGGCTCCAAAAAGCCAGCTCAAGCAGTAGGGATAAATCCTGGTCCCACTGCCAGTGGCCACACAGACTGCCCAAGCCATATAACTGTCACCAATATTCAGAGGGCCTAATTTGGTCCTATGCAGGTTCCCCTACTATCAGTCCAGAGTCAGTGAGCTCCCACTAGCTCAGGTCAGCTGTTTCTGTGNAGAATGGGCTCCAAAAAGCCAGCTCAAGCAGTAGGGATAAATCCTGGTCCCACTGCCAGTGGCCACACAGACTGCCCAAGCCATATAACTGTCACCAATATTCAGAGGGCCTAATTTGGTCCTATGCAGGTTCCCCTACTATCAGTCCAGAGTCAGTGAGCTCCCACTAGCTCAGGTCAGCTGTTTCTGTGGGTGTCCCCATCATGGTCTTGACCCCTTTGCTCATACTATTGCTCCTCCCTCTCTTTGGCTGGTCTCTGGACGCTGAGCTCAGTGCTTAGCTGTGGATCTCTGCCTCTGCTTCCATTAGTTGCTGGATGAAGGTTCTATGATGACAATTAAGATAGGCATCAATCTGATTACAGGGGAAGGCCAGTTCACGCTTTCCACTATTGCTTAGGGTCTCAGCTGGGGTCATCCTTGTGGATTACTGGGCATACTTGGCTCTTTATATGAACTTATTTCTAACCAGCATATTCAACAACAAATCAAAAACACCTGGGAAAATAACAGTGTCTCCTTCCATCCTTCCCTGAGGAAAACCACAGTGTCAGTGTCTCCTTCCACCCTACCTTGTATTCTTCTGCAGCAAATCTACCACTGCTAATTCTCTCCTTAGTCTGTAGGTACTTTAAGAGCGCCCAGTTTATAGCCTACAACTGGACTAGGTTTTTATCTCTTGAGTCTTTTATCCCAAAAGTTTAATGCATTCTGTACTCTTCTGCTGTGGAAATCCTGCTTCTTACAACATGCATTTTAAGTGGTGGGTACCATCTAGAAGAAACTGGTGAATGATGGATGAATCATGAAGAAACAGATGCTGGCTTAGCCTTCAGTAAAGACCAGTTCCCAAAGATACAGTGTTTGAGAGCTTGTGACAGATATTGGAGTAGGTGGGAATCAGGCACAGTTGGCTTTGTGGGACACAATCAAACAGGAAGAGTGTAAGTGTCTAAAGTCTACTTCAAGGCTACATTAACCTGTAATTCTCTTCTTAGTCTTCAGCTGCCTCATCCCAACACCTATAACATACTACCATGCTTCTCTACCAGCAGTTATTGACATTCATAAAACTTCCAGAAAAGACACTCCAGAAATCAAATATTTCTGTCTCAGTGTACCTACCATCCAGTTTGGGACCATTAAGAATGTTCAGAATAATGAACTCATAAGATATAAAATGGAGCAGGAATGATGCAATTTAAAAGCAGAGATAGAAAATGGATTTGGCTCAAGGATCTGTAGTGTGTTTAGCAATGATCAAGGATGGACTAGAGGGCATTAATTTTACTTATGTAAGATTTATGGATCATGCATGTGTATGCAATGGATGCCCATGTGTATGTGTGTGTACCACAGTCTACACGGGAAACTGGAAGGCAATAATAGGAGTCAGTGTGAGTTCCAGGTACACTCAAATCATCAGGCTGGGCAGAAAATACCTTTGGCAACTGAGCCACCTTGCCAACCCTGAGGAGATTTTATAATGTCCACTGATTTATTCCATAAGCCAGACATGGGAAGAAAAACTGGATGTCTTTCCTCATAAAACTTTGCTGAAAGCCAACCCTCATACTATTAATTTTGAAATGCTGTTTGTTCATTACAGTATATAATTATGAGTGAACTGGATACTGTTATTTGGCTATAATTTACCTAGTATTACAAATCAGAAATCAACTTGCTACAAGTATGTAGAAGTCAATCCTGAGTGTTAATGGTGTCTGCTCCATCTGCCCGACCATGGTCTTCCGAACATTGTAGCAACCTTCTCTGTACTCACTGCTGTTGAAGGAGAAAGGGCCTGCTTTTAGTCCTGGCCACCTAGCTAGCTTACACCTGAAATTATCACACAGAAACTGTATTCATTTAAACACTGCCTGGCCCATTAGCTCTGACTTCTTATTGGCTAACATTTATGTCTTGATTTAACCCATTTTTATTAAATCTGTGTATTGCCGCATGACTGTAGCTTACCGGCAAGATTCTAACCAGCATTCATCTCAGGCAGGAGCTCCATGGCAACTGCCTGTCTGCCCTTCTTCCCAGCACTCAGTTCTGTCTTCTCCTTGCCTACCTAAATTCTGCCCTATCAAAAGGCCAAGGCAGTTTCTTTATTCAACCAATGAAAGCAACACATAAACAGAAGGACCTTCTACACTACACTGGCATGCCAGTTACTACTGCAAGCAATTTTAAACCCTTTGGTTCTTTCTGAAAAGAGAAACATTGCGAATTGCCCATGACTGTTTTCTGGCTATTGACTAACGTATGTGACCCACCACTTCAGAACTTCTCTGCTTCAGAGGTTTCATTAGTATAGCACTAGGATGGACACCGTGTTATTGAAAAGGAACTTAGTCGTGCAGCTATGACAAAGCTACACTTGATGTTGGTTTCCTTCTAGTTGTTGTAGAATTGAGTCCATGTAGATATGTTACCAACACCAAACAGAACCACATCTATCACAGACTACATGCAGAATTTTTGCATAATCTCATTTTTGTCACAATTTTTTATCTCCACCGGTGTCATCCCTCTTCTCTTTGAAGTACAGAAGCTAAACAAAGGGTGGATGGTGGAAAACGAAGCAGTGTTGGAAGAAACAGCATTTGGAAATAAAATCAGACAAAAGATTCAAAACATAAACAAACCATGTACAGTCTATTTTTCTAAATTTTGTTTCCTAAACAAAGCAGTAAGACAAATATTTGCATAGCAATTACATCAAATTAGTTACCAGAAGCAATCTAGAAATGACTTAACGTACACAAGAGGATGTGCACGTGCCACATGCAAATAGTAGGCTTTTGATAAGGAACTTGAGATTGCCCGCATTTGGGTGTCTGGGACCAATCTCCTATGGTTATCAAAGGACCCTTTCTATTGATCATATCTTAGCAGAAAGTCATCCCTCCTGTCTATAGCCAAAACACCTAAAGGTCACCAAGGACCTGTTCCCCATTTTTTTTTTTTGCTTTCTTATTTCTTTGCTCTTCACCTGTCTCCTCTTTCTTCCTTTACCTCTTCCTCCTTTGCACACTTATCAATCTTCCTCTAATGGCTGAGCTGTGCTTCTAGTTCATGGGGACATAAAATGAAGTATTATCAATGCTTCTGATTACTTTTCTTTCCAGGTAGGCTATTAGCCACCTAAAATAGGCTAACATGGAAAGAAAGTAGACTGCACCTGACTAGATTCATCATTTTGTCTACAACATTCCCTTAAGTTTCATAGTCTGCTCATTTTCTTTCACAGTTCATGTAAAATCATCCTACTTAAGAAAAAGAATCATCTTGCCCTTTGTGTTTAGTACCCAAGTAGAAATTTTGTGACAGACCACAATTTTGAATCTGTTCCATCTTTACTAAAGGTCAGAGAGCTCAAAACTATTCTTGCTCCTCAAGGACAAATAACAGTAGCCAAAGGTGTGGCTACTGGTTGTCTTTCTACTCAAAGGCCAGACAACAGGATGTGTGACTTAGGGTGTGGTTACTAGGTGTTTTGAGAGGAAAGGGGGGCATTTATGCTTGTTTGTTCCTTGTATCATGGGAGGGAAGTCTTTTGTCCTCCCCTTTTGACTGGGGACTATAAGGACCATGAGTAATTAACTTGCGGCAGCTACAGTCTTTACTGGAAGCCCTCCCAACTCTATCTTCTGTCTCTCATCTATTTATTTCCTCAATCCTTACTCCCCTTTTTCAAGAACGTGTGAGCAAGTTGCCCAGTCCCAACAAAATTTGATTGGTTTTCTTTCCAGGAACAACCCATGAGGTTTACCTTCAAAGTTTAAGGACCAAGTTTTTCATAGTTAATCCATGTGAAACTTCAAAAATTGTTTTAGAAGGTGGACTATTATTGGCAATTATTTGATGAGCTCAAGACATTTTGTCATTACAAATGCCCTAAAACCAAGGTTTGATAATCAGTACTATAAAATGAGACTTTTCTTCTCACATGATCTTAAGTTCTCATGGTTTTGTTTCTGCATTAATTGCTCAGGGTAATTAATAGAGTCACAACTCTTCAACAACTCATTAAAGTTTAAATGTTAGCTTTTAAGTACTAATGAGCAGCATCATGTAAAAGTATTATACAACAATTATTATGAAGCATAAAGTTTAAATGTAGCATGTTGACTATGAAGTACTTTATTTGCTCGTAAGCTATTCCTAGGTTCTGACAGCATCTGCTTCCTAAGCCCTCCAGTATAATGTTGTATTTGATAGTACATCAGTCTTCAGTCATCTTACATAGGGGGGCTATTTACCGAGATGGGATCAGGTCTTTCAATTGTTTGTAAGCTTCCCATCCTCCCTTGTATAAAACCCACAACTTGCACCTTAGGCCACAAGTGTCAAGACTCTGTGTACTCTGGACTCTGCTTATTTCTCTGGCCTCATCTATATATCACTTACTACCCTTGCCAAGGACATTGGTCTTTTTTCCATTCCCATGACCATGGGTAGCTGCCTCCTTCTCGCCATAAAAGTCTTAGCCAAAATGTTGCTTCCTCAAAGAGAATTTCCCTGAATACTCAGCCTCTTGCCAACTCACTACCTCACTGCCCAGTTTAATTGTCTTCAGGGCACTTGCTGGCTGATTAACACCCTTCCCCTCATCTCTCCCACATAAAATGCAATCCATGAGAATGAGATCTTGTTTGTCTGTTTTTCAATTGTGTCCTCACCTCCCAGACTCCTTCATGGAGCTAAGCTGAAGACTCTATTATTTCCCCTCAGCTCCTTCTATTCTTTCCTTCCCTAACCCTTTTTGCTAAAGAAGAAAAAGAAAACCCTTCTTTAGATTGCAGTTAACTAGCCACTGAAGGTCAAACCTATTATGACTTTCTTCCATAGATCGGCATATTTCATCATGTCAGTACTCTCATGCCAAAACAAAAAACAAAAACCTAATCTGTCTCCACTCAGCACAAAGAATCAAAACAACAAAGATGTCATTCTTCTTGCCATGGAAATGGAATTAAGGATTGATGGTAAGAAAAGTAATCTTGCTGAAGGAAAGAAACCGTGTGTGTGTGTGTGTGTGTGAGAGAGAGAGAGAGAGAGAGAGAGAGAGAGANGAGAGAGAGAGAGAGAGAGAGAGAGAGAGAGAAACATATAGAAAAAAATGTAATTGTGAACATAGAGAAAATTTCCAAAACTGTAATTGTGAACATACAGAAAAATTCCAAAATGGCCTTACTAGTTTGGCTATTTTGGAGAAGAATCAAGATGGGATAGAATGGGATGAATTAGAGACTTCAGCTTTTACTTCAGCTCTCAATCCCCTCCCTAATCTTCAACTACCTTTGCCCCTCCCCGTCTTCTTTCTCCTAATCTTTCACCCATCATCTTTCACATGATATCCTTTGTAACAGCCCCTGTCCTGTTCATCCAGAAGAGATGGCGTTTTAAAGAGTTCTTTCAAATTCCACTTATTGCAGACATACATTTCTTGCAGTGATAAAAATATAATCAGGAATGGAGAGTTTGGGACTTATGGGGTGCAGGATATAGAGAATTCAAGCTGTAACTGAGCTGGAAGCTTCCTCCCTGCTGGCTAGCTTTCATAGTGCTGGAATGTGCTGTGTAGTGTGCTGGGAGAGAAAAATCATCAACGGTATCACCCAGCTATGAACTTCTTAAGTTATGGTAATGATCTGTGTGGGGAAAAGACAGGAATTATACAGCAGGGCCATGATGGGTATAACAAAGTGCTTTCTGATTGGGCTCACAGCCTACTCTACGGGGGGAGATCACGCCTCATACTGTAAACCTGATCAAAATCCCACAGGTGGGATGTTTTAGGCCCTAGAAAAGAACCTACTACACATCTTTGCTAAGTAGACCTAGTATTAAACTGCTTTATGCTTTATGTTTATGCCCATAGGTCAGTGCTGCTCTCAGCCTGTATTTAAGAAGCTTCTTTCTGCAGCAGGTGGTTGTTCATGCAAGACTTAGAGTAATGAGAAAGAGTAGACCATTGCTTCCTAAGTGGGAAAGCTTTAGCATCCTCTCTGAGGCTCAGGGAACACTGGGAAAGAGAAAGCAGAAAGAACTTCAGAGCCAGAGGATGGGAAGGAGTGTTTTGAAACAGTGTCTTCTGAACATGACAGGGCTAGTTTGCTATGAACTCACGACATCTGTAGTTCTTGCTCCAAATTATTATAGAATTGAACCAGCCACCATTTTGTCATGAATAGAGGAAGCACTCATGCCTCACTGAGAGACAATGAGCAATCAGTGGTTGATGGGAGAAGGGGTACCATTTTCTTTAGTGATATACCCACTAATAAGTTGCCTATATTCCAGTAAATAAGCCGCAACCCATGCAAGAAACCCTAATTAAATTCAGTGGGCCATATATTTTTAAAAAGGCATCAAAGTAGGAGAGAAGTTGCTGGAATGGAGAATTTCAGTGGTAGAAGGAGGAGAAGGGGACAGGGCAATAAGGACAAAATGAGGAAAATCCGTTATATGCATGTATAGAAATGTCAAATTATAAAAAAAAATCAAGTGTTTAGAAATATTTCCTTTGCAATGGGAAGAGACAAAGATTGGATTCTAAAGTCATAACAAATGCTGATACAAATATAAGCAAAAGTCATCAAGTAGTTTTTATACTTCTTGTTTCCTGCCACACTGCTATTTCAGAGTAATCTGTTTTCTCAGCTGCCTCAAAGTCCCGAGAGACAATCAGAAAATAGAAAGAGTATCTTCTACTAACAGTTTAAAATAACCCTTAAAATTGACAACCACTCTATTATTAATTTCTAATTGCTCCCCTCAGGCTTCAGGGAAATTTTATAGATTACTCCATAAATATTTTATTTAGTCCTTGGATTCTTTAAGCACATCGAGTAAATGAGAAGGAACAAAAATCTAAGCAGGAAGTGATGCATTTATATATGTGCTTTCCACTAATGGTACACACCTAAATACACGACCATCACCATTATTATATTGCCATAAGTAAAAAGTGCTAGATGCCTCAACTCAAAATACCTGAGTCAAATACCAGAGAACTCATGAGGAGGGGGAAACACCCATGATTTAGAGCTGATGAGACTGTAACCTGGTCAGCTATTCTATAGGGCTGGGTTTGGGAGGGGGCGGGGGTTGTTTGGTTGGTTGATTGGGTTTTTTGTTGTTGTTGTTTTGTCTTTGGTTTGGCTTTGTGGGTTTTTTTGGGGGGGAGGGGAGTGGTTTTTTGGTTTTTGGTTTTGTTGGTTTGTGTTTTGTGTTTTTGGCTCAGTAAGCACCAAATTGCTAGCTTTCTTTCCCCAGTCGCGCTTCTCAGTCCACAGCTTTCCTGAGTCATCCACAATGACTCTTTCTAACATCAGCAGCAACCACTTCTCACTAAGTTCAAAGGGCGTCTTCAGCTCTTGTCGTGTGGAGCATTTCACCAGGTTGACTTCTCTTGCTCGCCTCAGAACCACAAGCTCCTACCTTGCCCCCTACATCTCAGCACACTTTCTATCACTCAATAAGTGCTTCCCTTTATCTTTCGTTAGATATCCACTCAAATTTCACCTATGTAAGCCTTTTCTTGCTGTTAGGCAAAGCCCTATGAACCTGCTATACAATCCCTTAGAACTCAATATGTTTTTCTTTATAATAATGACTTCCATTTATTTATTCATTTAAACCATAAATTTATCTCACTTATGCTAAAGGTGCAGGTTTCATACGGAGTAGGTGATATATGCAATATTCTTCAATGTATACCCAGGTTTACCATACAACATGTCATACTATGTGAATAGATAAATAAACCTTAGGATGATACCCTATCTCAGAAATTATATTATAGTAAAATTCTTCAATATCTACCCTCTATTTCTGTTTATTCGTTTGTTGTTGAAACAAGATCTTTCTCTGTACCCCAGGCTGGCTGAAATAGCCTTGGAATCCTTTCTCCATTTCTGTTAAAAACTAATAATAATGATAAGAAGAAGAAGAAGAAGAAGAAGAGCCCTGTGCTTTACTCAGCAATAGACACTTCTGTTGACTAGCTATTCCTGTCTCAACCCCTGTTCAGTTTATAGCAGTTTTGTCATTAAGACACACCGTACAACACTCCACCTTCCCAACTTACCTCTTAGCTCACATTCTAATCCTTCCCACTCTACACTCTTCAAGGCTTCAAGGACCCTGAAGAATTCATCTTTTCCAACCTGGATTCAATGCATTTTGGATACATCCCTTTTACCCATTCTCCTATTCCCTGAATTTTATCGAACTCATTTGAGTCATGAGGCATTGGTAGCAAAAGGTGATCTTTCTAATTCAGTCCAAATGCTAAATCCCAATAAATCCACCCATCCCACACTACCTTTTCTATGGATATTGTTTGCGCATACATCATGGTTGTATCTTCCAGAGCACAGGTATAGACTTAGATATCTCCCCACCCCCACTCACTTATTCATTTCCAGATGTTCGCTGGTCAATAGTTCCTTATCACTGGGTTTCTGCACAAACTTAATCTTTGTATTCGGCAGAAAACATGATGAGAACAATAACAGAGAGCCACAGGGATTAACCAGCACTTAATGATTTCTTCTTTCATAGGATCCCAGCCAAGTAGTCAACAAGCCGTGCAGCTCTCAATATGAATGGTCTTTCCTCCATTAAGGAATAATTGCTTATCCCTAAGGGGTAGGGCCTTTGTCCTCTTAAATAAATAGAAAGTGCTGAATTTTCCAAAGGTCAGAAAGTCAAGACTGGTAAGCTACTTATAGAAAATAAATGGATGTCATTTTATAATCATGGGAGTTCAGCAGAAAAAAACCCAAATCAAAGCAACTAGTATTTTATACCTTACCAAGGAAGTAATTTGAAGTCGTAAGACAATCTTTAAAGCAATAGGCATTTGTAACTGCCTGTGTGGAGGAGATAATAGCACTTATAATTCAATTCTCAATGCCTATATGTTTATGGGCACTGATCTCTATGAGCAATAATTTTTCCACATTTCTAAATATTTAATTCAGAAGCAACTTTTACACTCACATTCCTTCACGGCATGTGTATTATGTGCTAGATTCTGAAGGTACGGGGAAAATATGAGGCAGATCATTATTGGTACCGAGAGGTGCATGGCTTGTTCGCTACTTGGCTCGAATCCTACAAAGGGGGAAATGTTCTTAAACTCTAAAGAAGATGATGGAAGAAGTAATTCTAACACAAAGTTCAAGTGTTTGGAGGAAACACAAAATATGCTTGCGAGAAGTGACTGAACTATCTTAAAGAATGAGGAGAAGTTATTCTGAAGCAAAGAGTCACCCTACACCAGACTCACAGTGTGTGCATGGGATGAGAATATGAAAACTCAAGCTAGCTTACTACAACCTGGGCCAAGGAACAACGAGAGAAATAACCAGAACAAAAGAAGAAGGATGAGCTGGTATTTGACCAAGATCTGCTGGCTGCTTGGGTATGGAAGACCTGCTAAACTGAACACAAACTTCCGCCTGTCTTTTAACTTCCAAAACTCTTTACACGTGATTATCACTGAACCTGAAAGAGTTAGCCTTGAATTCTGGTTAGCCAACCCACGCTTGGTACTTAATGATACACCGCCTGCAGGTGGTTTTATCTTTTCTTTCCCTCGTTACAGTTGGTATTGTTTTCTTTTAATTTGTTTTGGTTTTAGTAGCTAATATTTCTCAGTAGAAATTTAAAAAGTTTCTATGCATACTGACATCAGCAGTTTGTCCCTTAGGAAGCTTAGTCAAAAATTCAGATTGGCTCCTTCTAGCAACATGACTAATGGTGCCATCTCTGAAGGTAATTCTTATTTAATTCTGCCATGCTAAAAGATGTGATTTTTATCCATCCAAGGAGTTTATTCTGTCCCTCATCCAGAGAAGTTTACAATAGAGAGGTGTTTACAATAGAGAGAGCACTCATCACATTACATCAGAATTTTTATTCATTCCAATCATGCTCTGTAAAATTAAGCTGAGTAAATAATAAACAATTTGTAGATGTTCTCTTTCATCTCTGTTCCTAAAACAAAAGTACTGTAGCTTGTATAGATTATTTTTCTTTTGTTTTCACAATTATGAAGGTCAGAGCATCCAAAAAATCAAAGTAGCTTTGGATCCACTATCTGTCGAGAGCACTCTTCCTGGTTCTTGATGCCTATCTTTCTGGCTGTGCCATCAGAAGGCAGGAGAGAAAGGGTTCTCCTGAGATTTCTTTTATAAAACCATTCACCCCATTCGTTTGCGCTCAACATCTTGACCTAAAGACACCCCCCTCAAAGTCCATTCTTTGAATAGTCTTAGAGACTAGGAGGTCAACGCACAAATGGAAGCAATGGATGGATGATTTACCCAGGAACAAAATGTTAGAGTCAGTATACTTCTAGCCTACCTGCTTCTAATTAAGCTTTAAAATCTTAAGTATGTGCATATTATAAAGCAAATGGACTGTTGGCTTAATGTAATGTGACTTTAGTCATGTAGCACACTATATACCTGGTAGAGAAATTTTTCTGTTAGTTCACACATGAAGAAATTCTGGCCTACAACAAATATTTTTGGCAGAAATTGCTGTAGACAACTTGCTATTCAAATCAGATTTGGCTTCCAAGACCCATTTCTACATCTATTTGGCCCGTTTCTACATCTGTTTCCTGTTCATATCACTTGGAACCTAGTTTTTCAAGAAACTTGTTTTTAAAATTGAATGAGCACGCATTTTAGTCCAGTGACAGATAATATGTGTAATTATGTGTGTTGGATCCTTAAAAGAGCTAGAAGTATAATTTATGTAAAGCATACACATACAAACAAAAGAAAATAAGTAAGTACATGCACACTGCCTTATAATAGCTGATGTAATATTTTCAAGGCATTGTCTTGGAAATACGTTTCTCTGCCTTGTTTATAGTTTCAGCAGCTTATGCAGTTTGCCATCACCCTCCATTCAATTATTTACACCTTGACTTGGTTATTTATGAAATGCATGTAATATATTCAAAAGATTTAATCCTTGCTTAACATTCCCACTTCGACCTCTTCTACTCTAAAAGAGAATTCAGAAGTGTTGGTTCAACACAGCATGTTCAACACATGTTGGGACCTAATGGTAGAGATGCATAGCTATAAATAGGCACCATAGGTCGACACGTGTTGGAACCTAATGGTAAGGATGCACAGCTGCAAATAGGTAAAATATGTTAGAACCTAATGGTAAGGATGCACAGCTGTAAATAGGTACCATAGGTCAACACATGTTGGGACCCAATAGTAGGGATAAACAGTTGTATGTAGATGCCATAAGTCAACTTGGGGAAGTTGCATCACTTTCTAGTTCCCCACAGTCTTTGAAAATTGCACTGTCATTTGTTTGAAAGGTCACAGGCGATTGTCAAACATATTTCTATACTACTGTAATTAGAGCTCATATTTACAATTTAGGAGTTATTTATTGCTGAGTGATTGAATGGTTTTGTTTTGGAGATTTTTGTGGATTTAGGGGAGGTTGTTGAGGGTTTTTTTGCTGTTGTTCTATTTTTTACTGCCTGGAACATCCCCATTTTCAAAATCAAATGAGTAACAACTAACTATTTTCCCTTTGAGAACTTCTACAATATATACTCAATATGAATTACCTCTCCCAATGCCTCTAAGGTGATCCTCACCCACCTCCCTATACAAAATGTTAACTGCTGGCTATTTTAATGTATTTTATTATTTTTGAGAATTTCAAACATGCATGCAATGTATTTTGATCATATACACCCACCATTCCTCCCCGTAACTCCTCCAAGATCTATATACCCCTCCTCTTAACTTAATGTCCTTTTTTAAATATATACATAGCTCAGCAATTCCAATTTGTACTGGTCTTACACCCATGGGTAATGAGTTTTCCACTAGAGTATGATTGACATCAGGCTCTATATCCATTTCACTGTGAAACCATCAACTGTAAACAAATCCTCAGCTAGAAGTAGGCACACATGAAACCCTTCTGACTCCACGATGGAAGGAATTTTGACTAGCTTGATCTTGTGAAGGTCTTATGGTAATTTTTTCAATTGTAACTTCTGTTTATATTTATGAAATTCTAGTACCTAATATACCACATGCTTGAGTTATAGAACATGGAGAAATCAAGATGGTACTGACCTGGAATCTCCATTCCTTCCTAACTAGCTTTTCTAGTGCTGGAAAGTGTGGTACATGATAACAGAAGAAAATTAATAATTAACCTTACCCACCTGTGAAGCCTTTTGAGCTGCATCACTGACCAGCCTGGCAAGACATGTTCACTAAGGCAGTAGTGGCACAAACATAATCGGAGTAACCAACTACTTTCTGGTTGGATCTAAGGACCACTCCATAAGATGAAACCACATGTGGTACCATTATTGGGCCAACAGCTTATTGCTAGACAGGTCATAGATCCTAGAAAATTTACTGCTGTTATTTTCTTAAAGGGACATAATATGAGACTGTCACTAGTGACTTATTATTATACCTGTAGGTCAATACATTTCTCAGCCCTCGTCAGAGATCTAATTAAAAGTATAGTTCCTGAGAAGTAGACCATGCTCTAGGGGAAGGCCACACAGTGAAGAATATATGAATAGCACAAACTGGTCTTGACAGACATTTTTAAAGTAGAGGATACAAAGTTGTTTGGAAATGGAAGAGTGTGGGTCTGAAAAGAGTTGGGGGAGGAAGGATGAATATCACCAGAACATGTATGAAATTCTCAAAGTAATAATTTTTTAAAAATTGGAAGCTGTCATTTGTCTAAACAAAAAAGACTATTATGGATAAGTAATACACAAAAATACACCAAAAACACCTAATTGCTAACAAAGTTTTCACTAATTCTTGATAATTTGTGTTGGATAGTTTTATGTTAACTTGACACACGGTTATGTCATCTGACCAGGAGGAACTTCAATTAAGAAAATGCCTCCAGAATATTGACTGTAGGCAAGCCTGTAGGAATTTTCTCAGAGTGGTGCCATCCCTGGACTGGTGGTCCTGGGTTCTAAAAGAAACCAGGCTGAACAGGCCATGAGGAGCAAGACAGTATGCAACACCCCTCCATGGCCTCTGCATCAGCTCCTGCCTCTAGGTTCCAGTCCTGTTTGAGTTCCTGCCCTGACTTTCTTCAGTGATGAGCTATGATGTGGAAATGTAATCAATCCATCCCCTCTTCTGCAATGAACCTTTCCTCCACAGCTTTCTTTTAGTAATGGTATTTATCGCAGCAGTAGAAACCCTAAGTTATTCATGAATTAAATTTTTGAACATGTTCACACCCCAACTACAATAACAACACTTTCCACCCTCTCATCTCTTCCCACTCCCACTCAACTTTGAGATTTCCTATTTTACTTTATTTTCCCATTGAGACAAATTTATTTTTCCCATCTAGTCCTGGCTTGTGGGACTTGCCCTGGCATGTGATCAACCTACCAGGGTTCACACCTTTAAAAAAAACTAACTGGCTATTACAAATAATGCTGCTATGAACATCATTGAACAAATGCTTTGTAGTATAATAGGGTATCTCTTGGGTATATTACCAGGAGTGATATTGATGGATCCTGGGGTAGGTTGATCCCGAATTTCCTGAGAAACCACCACAC
>LOEQ01004371.1:94720-109058 GCA_001685075.1 Bramus lutescens | reverse complement strand
TGGATATCAGTATGGCAATTTCTCAGAAAATTAGGAAACAACCTTCCTCAAGATCCAGCAATACCACTTTTGGATATATAATCAGAGGATGCTCAATTGTGCCACAAGGACATGTCCTCAATTATGTTCATAGTAGCATTGTTTGTGATAGCCAGAACCTGGAAACAACCTAAATGCCACTCGAATGAAGAAAGGGTAAGGAAAAATGTGTACATTTTCACACTATAGAGTTCTACACAGCAGAAAAAAATAATGACATCTTGAAATTTGCAGGCAAATGGATGTAGCTAGAAAGCATCATATTGAGTGAGGTAAGCCAGACTCAGAAAGATAAATATCATACATAATCACTCAAAAGTGGGTTTTAGACATAAAGCAAATAAAAACAACCTACAGTCCACAACCCCAGAGAACCTAGGCAATAAAGAAAATCTTAAGAGACATACATGGATCTAATCTACGTGGGAAGTAGAAAAGGACAAGATCGCCTGAGTAAATTGGGAGCCTGGGAACCATGGGAGAGGGTAAAAGGGGTGGAGAGAGGAAGGGAAGGGAGCAAAGAAAAATGTATAGCTCAATAAAAGCAATAAAAATTTTAAAGTTCATGTGTTCTCTGAATGAGATACACCCAAAAATAGAAAGAATAGGAAAGTGTATATATATTTTTATCCCATATTTGTAGATGCAAAAGTCCATTGAAGCATTTTATTTTTTTAAAAAGTGATACCTCTTAGAAACCTACTTACCAGTTTATGTCCAAGTGCGTGTATACATCCATAACAACCCCTATATCTTTTTAATAAACCAGTTTCTAGTTTTTCCATTCCCCCAGACAACATGAGTCACATTTCTCATATCAGCTTATCTTATTAAAAAATTAATTTAAAGTTATCTAACAACAATATTACAGATTTTTAAATATTCTCGCTTTCTTGACTACTCCAAATTTTGTATAGTTAGAAATGTGAACCTCGAAATTATATGAAATTTTCCCATTTTGTTATTTGAAAGAGGCTAGGAGTAACATGAATACATAATGAAGTGTATATCAATCAGTAAAAGCTAAACTCTCATCAAGTTTTATATAAAAATAGAATTTATAAGTTATCTGAAAAGGTTTTTTCACATATATTATCTGTAATTGTGTAAACAGGCTACAGTCCTTGGCAATTTCTTAATATCTATGCTTAGTGTGAAAACATGACTCCACTGTGATGCATTAAGGTGAATCATTTACTTAGCAACCATTCTTTCAAAGATGTGCTTCAAACCAGTCTTAAGCTGCATTTAAAAAGTTGGAGAGTAGATAATTCACTATTACAGCTCTCAGTGAGTAAGGAGGATCAGGAATGAATAGTTCCAAAGGCAAATATACAAAATCTTTAGCTGACTTTGAAAGACTTTTGCTTATTTGAAACAATAAAATGATACGATTTTTTTAGTTTATTTTTTTATTGATTTTTGTTGAGCTCTATATTTTTCTCTGCTCCCCTCCCTGCCTCCACCCTCCCATTCAACCCTCTCCCGAGGTCCCGTGCTCCCAATTTACTCAGGAGATCTTAAATGATATAATTCTTAAAAGCTTAAATGTAACCACTCTATAATTGTCCTTTCCTCCTTTACTACTTATTTCAGGCTCAAAAATAGCAACCTTTAAATTTGAATGAAGAATTTAGCAAAAGTTTTGCATATTTGCTCATTTATAAATTTTGCTCTTTCTTAAAGTTAGGTAATAATTGGGGTCTTTTGATTGGTGCAGGAGGTCCTTCTGTTTATGTGTTGCTTTCATTGCTTAACAATAAAGAAACTGCTTGGCCTGATAGGGCAGAACTTAGGTAGGTGGAGAAGACAGAACTGAATTCTGGGAGGAAGGAAGCAGAGTCAGAGAGAGAGCTGCCATGGAGCCACCAGGTCAGACATGCTGAATCTTTCCACGACCTCGTGGTGATATACAGATTAACAGAAATGGGTTAAATCAAGATGTAAGAGTTAACCAATAAGAGACTGGGGCTAATGGGCCAAGCAGTATTTTAATTAATACAGTTTCTGTGTGGTTGTTTTGGGTGTAAGCTAGCAGGGCAGCCAGGACAAACAAGGGGCCCCGCTCTCCATGCAACATTTGATGACCACTATTAAATTTTAGTAAGCATGTTGATTAACTCAACACTTAAATATAAAAGATATCAGATCTATTTTTTTAATTACATGCAGTTGGACAGCTGAGACAAAAATATTAATGATTCAACACTAGTCTGGGATGTATTTTTAAAATCCTGTCATTGAAAATAAGCAAAGTTAAAAGCAGTGAGGGGCATCATATTTCAATAGATAGACATTAAGTATATTTTTTCACACACACAAAAATTATAAGCAGGGGTGAGGATATGACTCAGTTGGAGAAACTTTCCAAACACACTCAAAACCCTGAGTTCAGTCCCCAGCACCAGAACCACATAAACCAGGTGTGATAGCATAACCTAAAATTCTAGCGCTCAAGAACTGCAGGAGGAGCAGAAGTTTGAGGTTATCCTTGGCTATATAAAAATGAAATATAACACCACAAAACAGAACATGAGTTGAGAAATTAAAATAATACAGAATAAAAAATGTCAGAAAAATCATAGATCATTCTGCCTTACTTGTGATTATAGCACAAAATGTTTTTACATACTTCCAAACCAAAAGATAAGTTGGTAAATCCAATCTAACTACTGTTGTGAGGATGATAGGCTAACTTTCCAGTTAGCATTTTGTTAGCTGTAAAGAGAACGTAGACTCTCTCAGTATGAAGGGGATAGGATCTAGACTAAAGCCATTCAGGCTTCTCTGGGATGCAGGCAGAGCCAGGAGCAGAGTTTGCCTCCATGTTCCAGCCATAGCTTTGAGAAGTGTAACCTGAAGGCAAGGGGGCTCAGCTCAGGTTTGGCAGAAGAGCTCAGAGCAAGGAAAACTTAAGGGAAAGGAAAATTGGTTAAGAGAAGATAAAGCGGATGCTCATTTTCATAATATTTAGAGAGCAGGATCATCTTTCTAATCCTTTATGAAACCTACCTTCAATTTTAAATGGATATCATGAAAAAAATAGCACCACTAGAGAAGAGAGAGGGAAACAGGTCAGTATGTAAAATAAATGAAAAAAATAATAAAATGTTAATAATAGATAAACTAATTAAACATTCATTTTTAAAGAAAGATATGAAACTCTGGACTCCAATTTGCTTATGCTGAGTGAAAAGTTAAGAATAAAACCTATATGGTTCATTTAAAAGAATTCTAGAAAATGCAAATCCATCTATAGTAATGGTAAAATAATATTTTATGGCCTCCAGCAAGGTACAGTGGAGATGGGTGCACCATGAAGAAGATGTGGGCACAAGGAAACCTTTATGAGTCATAGAATTCACCCATTATTCAGATTGCTGCTGGTTTCCCTGATTATCTTCATCAAACATTTTAAAACTGAATATGCTATGTATACATAATATGTTACAAATTAATTTCCCTCAGGAAAACAGTTAGGAAAGGAAATTCCAATTTTAGACTATAACAGATATCCACAACTGGCCAACGCTCAGGAAGCAACTGATTGCAGGATGCCTGTTGCCTATTCTACAACTCAACTCCCACACCTATGGTTCAAGGAATAGTGCAGGAAGGAGAGCCAAACAGATTGTAAGTCCCAGGGGCCTAGGACATCTGCAGCTACGCAGTATCTTACAGACATGACAGATCTGTTTCACCCTCGTGAAACCTCAACAAAATGTTTGGCTAAGTACGACCTGCAAAATGAAAATACCAGTCTCTATGTCAATGTGCATGGGGGAGGGATCCCTCAAGGTCTCTCTACTACATGAAGAGTTATAGTCAATCAATGGCTGCTGAGGAAGAGAGAATGCAACTTCTCCAGAGATGACTCTCCTAATATCCATTTCCAAGGCCCAAAGACACCTACACTAAATAAAATGAGGATTAATTTTGTTACATACATATATATGCACACACACATATACATATATAATAATTAAAGAAAAAGTCATGAATTTAAGAGTAGTAGAGACACAGGAAGAGTTGGAGGTTGAAATGATGCAAATACAGTACTGATATATAAAATTCTCAAACAAATTTAAATTAGAAAAAATCTAATTTATTACCAAAATAAAATTTTATAACTACTCAATTGATAATTATTTAGAAAACTCATTTTAAACAACATGCAGTCAATTTTCCTAGAAAAAAGAAATATTTTCATAAATTAGCATTTAAACCTAGTCAAACAAAATAGAATGTAATTTTTCAGTATGACATTAGTTTTTGAAATCTGTATATTGATAAACTACTAATTTAATATTTATAGATAAAAGGTAAATCGAGTTTATAGAAAGATGATAGATTCAAAGATAAATAGGAAGTAGTCTACCCTTTTTGTGACTAAAAATAAATTATTAAAGACACATCTGATACACATTAAAGACTGAACTCTGATTTAGCAATCTTACTTGGAATTCCAATTCAATAAATCAAGATGTATGCCTTCTGAACTTATCTTTAGGATCAAGATACAGTGTACTTCTGAAAATTAAAATTTCATTGATTCCAAAAAGTTTCATTCTTTTTTTCTTTTTATCTTTCAGCCATCTTGTGTGAGACTAGCTAGGTCTCAGAGAAGACAAACAGTAAGAGATACGGGGATACAGTGACTTTTCTTTGGTTTTCACATCTATGATCTTGTACGCTGAAATCTCTTTGACTTTGGAGATATGTGCCCTTTTGAACCATGTTTTTAGCTGGTCTGCATTTACTGTGCGTACATTTAGTGTTTTAGAATACAGTTGGTACTAATTGTCATCAGTCATTCAGGCATCAGAAGACTTTTTTCAGTGTTCTCTCTTTAAGATATTTTAAGATTAGAAGATATAAAACTGATCACACCATCATGGAGACTCCAAATGTTACAGATTTGGGTTTTTCCTTAGCTTCATATTAGAGTATGAACTTTTCTGGGAAAGGGCTTCAATCTCAGAGAAACCTCACAATATTGATTAGCTGCTCTAACTGTTTAGTCCCTAATGACCATTTTAATGCACTCAAGAGTGATACATTAAAAGGTTCCCTACCAAATAAAAATGTCCCAGAGTCCCTAAATGGATTTCAGGCCTTGATCATTTCAGACTAATTAAATAGAAAGGTAGCTAGCAATCTGGATATTTGAGATTTCTAGATAATCTTAAATAAATATAAAATGATGTAATTGTCTGTAAAATTCCATCCATGAGTCTTATAGACTAGGAGATTTCAAAGCAACTCAAAGAATTTTACCCTGAGTCTGTTTTTCCAATAAGAAAACTCTGTTCTTGGCTCAATGTCCACCTTTCCCTATGAATCATACATTTGTGGGGTTGCTTTAGAGAATCTTGTTTATCTAGTTGATTCCCAGAATTTTAGACAATTTTTAACTGAACTTTGTTTTTCTATAAATACTCTTTTTAAGAAAACATTTGCATATATGTATAAGGAATTGGTTCTTTATGTTCAACTTGACCTTCTCTAAGCAGGTCTGGAAAATATTCAGTAATAATTAAGTGTTAAACAATAATTTCTATCTAAAAATGTTTAATTCTTTGAGCCATTTCCTACCTTTCTCTTTAATAAAAATTTAAGAGGCATAAAATGTTAAATAAAGGAATATAACTGCTAGGCATGGTGTCACATGCCTTTAATCCCAACACTGGAAAAGCAGCAGAGGTAAGCAGATATCTGGGAGTTTGAGACTAACTTGGTCTACAGGAGTGATATAGAACATTCCAGAGCTATGTCAAGAGACTATCTCTCTGTTCTCTCTCTTTCTCTCTCTCTGTTCTCTCTCTCTCTCTTTGTTCTCTCTCTTTCTCTCTCTGTTCTCTCTCTTTCTCTCTCTCTGTTCTCTCTCTCTCTGTTCTCTCTCTGTTCTCTCTCTGTGTTCTCTCTTTCTCTCTCTCTCTGTAATATTTGAGTTACATATATTATGTTAGGTTTTACACATAATATTGTATTGGAATATATATGTGTATATCCCAATTCTCCAATAGCCCCATGGAGTATGAGAACACATTTTGGTTTATTCATACCCAGCATTTATGCATTTATTCAATAAAAAATAAGAAGAATAATTATACTAACATAAAGATTATCATTAAAATTATGAGTTATTAATTTATTGGTTTATAAAATGTAAAGTTCATCAACAACTAATAATTCTGCATGCTCAGCAAATTGTTGAAATACTTTTCAAATCATGAGAAAATTCTTCAGTCAAGTACCAAAAAATAGAGCCATTTATTCTTCAAACACATGGCCATTATTTAAGTGAAATCTTTGTTAAACAGAGAACATGTCCTCATAAATAATGTCCAGTAGATTCTAAAACATAAAATATGGCAAACGACAATAAAAGCCAGTTCATAAGAATAAAAGAAATTGAAACAGGTCTATTGCCTACAGAGCTTAACTGCAACAAATACCCTCATTCCTAAAATAATATTTTCTTAACTAGAGCTTAATAATTCAAACTTTCCTTGATAATTCACTTATCAATGCTGAATATTCATTTTTTCAAGACAAATATTTATCATATTTTGTTTGCATAAGTTATAATAAATATGAAACTTTTTTGCTAAAGTCATGACAGCAGTCATCATTTCTAAAGTTTCACTCTTTTGGGAATTTCCTTGCTTTCAACACACTGAAACTTCCCTATTTATCTCACTTTGTTTATTGAGTCTATTTTTATTGTGTCCAGTCATTTACACATTCTTGGTACTACAAAACCAATGGAGACATCGAAACATATTCGCATGAACTGCAATAAGAAACCAATAAACATAATTTACTTTCAGATCCATCAAACAGAAAACATGTGTCTCACTGTGATTGTATAGGGTTCCTATGCAGATAATTATCTGCTTTAAAAGAAAATATTTATAGTACCAATTAATTCAGAACAGTTGAGAAAGTGAGATTTCAGTTAAACTAATGCCAGCTCCATGTGTGAGTCTGTGCGTACGCATGTCTTCTCCTGCCTCACTGCTTTTCATCAGAGCCTCGACTTGTCTCTTTTCTATGTGTTTCCAGAAGTACATCGGAGCTAAGGAGATAGTAAAAATGCAAGCAGAAAAGAATTTGGATCCTGTGTTCTTCACATCTCTTCTGGTTCAGTATCTGCAACTCACGAAACCAACATCTGGGAAATAGACTTAACAGCACTGAAAAACCACCAGATGTCATACAGCCCCATCTTTTGTACCCAAGTCAAGCAGGCCCTAAAGATAACAAACAGTTAAACATCTCAAAAGACAAAAATAGTTGAAATAACCTCATTGGTATCTATCACACTATAATAAACTGATGGAGTGAGTGTGGTATGGCCCATGTTCTCATGATCCAGATGGCTCTTATGTGAAGGAATTCTCTCTAGATGTCAACAAAACTGGACTGTGAGTGTCTTTTCAGAGTCACGTATGAGAAGACACACAATCTGACTTATGCAAGAGTTGCTTAGGGAGAAAAGAGAAAGAAAAGCAGGCATGTAAAGATAGCTCCCCATAGTCAGCATTCACTCTTCCAGTGTCAGTTTTTAAAGCCTGTGGACTCTCTTTGCTCTGCTGACACTACTGGAAGGCCTCTGTGTGACACAAGGACAAACGTCACTAAACATCACTTCTGAGAGATGTCACAGTCAAAATCCCTACTGTCTATTGGTAAGCCACCTGAAGCAAAATCAGTCGGAGGTCTTATCCTCCATGCTAGTGGATCCCAGCTCCGTAAAACTTTGAGGATTTATTCATACACACATCATCTTAAAAATAAATAGGAAATGTTGATGTTTTAGTGACTGTGGTGTGGAGAATAGCTATCTCAGCATCCAAAGTAGGCAAGTAAATTGTTAGTTTTCTTTACTACAGTGTGAGGGAAATAGCATAAACTGTGTACCATTTGTTATTTGTTTTATACCTCTGTGGCACTGTACTATAACAGCGTAGGAAATAATGGAACTGACTAATGGTAATATAAAAAGTAAGAAACAGTATCCAGGTTCAAAATGTGCTGTTTCTGATTCTAAAACCATTTACTATCTCCACCAGGCCATACGAAAAATATAATCTTCCTTGCTCCTCCTGCAAGCAAGAACAATGCGATTTTCTAAGGAAAAGCAATTGTTACTTACAATTTACCTTTTTTTACACAATGTTTCAAATAAAGAAATCAAAGCTTTCATTTGCATCTTTTGATACTGAACTACATACATTTCTATCCCCCAATGACAAGACTGCATAACTCATTACTTCATACCCAAACTGCCTTGGTAGCCTGGCATGGGAAGACAAGAAAAGAGATGGAAACATTCCCAGCAAGTTTCTCCCAGAGGAGTGGGTGGTCGGTAGCTCTTGACACTGTATCTTCTGCCCTAATTGTTAGCATCTGTCTTAGATCTACCTTCCCACTCTAAGCCCCTTCTAAACGTAAGTCATTCTTTACTAGTTTATGGATTGCTTTAGTAGAGAGACATAAATAATATTTGAATATACCCATTCCAGCAAAGATCTCTGCAGACATCCTGTGACTATTGAAAGAACACTTAAACCATACATGCATGTACATAAATATGTAATATATATGTATCTATATATATATATATTCTAGCGTGTATATATACAGTGAAGTCTCTTGTTCAAAAATACATTATTCAAAAGCTACTAAACCCTGGGAAAAATAATTAAAATATATATTCCTAGAGTCCACTCTTTTTTCCTTTCGAGGAAAAGACAATAACTAACAGTTGCACATGGTTTATAAGTGAGGAAACTCTGGCCTAATGAAATTAAATAATTTACCTAATATCATGCATCATAACAAGCCAAAACCACGATGAAGGCTTCACGTTTAGTAATAAAGCACCCTTTGCCCCGTGTGACTCAGACCATCCTTTTCATATTTCTGAAAGAATAAATTGGCAAACATTGCCAAGTAAGCATGATTGGACAAATACCATGCAACAGATCAGTGGAGTTGAGGTCAACCTTCCTGGGATATGGTTCTACCTGCATGAGGGACATTACTGGACACTTTACATAAGTGAATATTTATGACAGGCTTTATAAAAGCATACTAGAGTCACAAGTTGCCTTCATTTCTCTCAGTTGCCCTCTGAATTTTATTGAGGCAGTTCCCTTTTTCTTATTTCAATTTGCTGTGTTCTTACTTATGTTTGCAAAGACGCTAAATGATAATAAGCTGAATTTCAGTGCAGTTCTTGGAATGTCCAATTTCATTTCATGCCATGGTTTATACTAGATCTTCTACTTTTATATAATTAATTATCATTATTATTATTATCATCATTGATATTATTTTAATTGTAAAGTAAAAAAACTTTTAAAATATGCATTTACAACATTCCTCCCCATCCTCTAGCTATTGCATTTTTGGTCACTTTTCTGTAATATTCCCTGAGTCTTGGTGGTATGTGTCAGAGGTGTTAATATAAATGTCCCACCTGGTGCTGATCACTTAGTATCTTATTCTCAGCACTTAGACCTGTTATGCCTCTTTTTATTAACTGCTACACACTACAAAAAGAAACCTCTCTAATCAAAGTTAAGAGTCATTCAAGTCTATGGATATAAATAAAAATATTTATAATCCAGTTTGACAGTGTGGCCTTTTAGCAAAATAACACTACAGTCTACCTTACAGCCTATAACCTTTCCATTATAGGTGTTTGACCACGATTGCTGTACCAGACATAAAACATCGTCCAGTGAAGTAGGCCTCAAATCCAATAAGAAAGCGTTTTGTTATAGCCGTGTTGATATTGCACAAGGCCTACACAAGATCAAGCCAACCAACATCCTGGCAGAGATAAGTAAATTTTCACCAGGGTCCACCCCACACTGAGGAGCTATTGGCAGTGGGTAGTTGCTAAGGGCTAGAAATCAGTTCTTTATCAAAGATGTGGCCACTAGGAGGTTCCCCATGCTCCGGAGGATGGCCCCACACCCATGCACATAAGAAAAGCACTAACTGGACTTAATGGGTTACCAAAAACTGAAAAACAGACATGAAGTTGGGAGAGAAGCATGTCAAGTTGAAAGGAGGAAACTGGAGGTAGATATGATCCTATTTCATTGTGCACAGACGTGATGCTTTCAAAAATAAACATGTTTGTTAAAATCATCTTGAAATGACTTGGCCAAACTAGTTTTTGCAGGTTTTCCTTCACACTCTTTTCATTTTTATGTGGGAAATTTTGATAGTAATATTCACAAATATATTATATTATTTTGGTTATAGTCACCATGCTGTATAATACACTATTCTTCCTACCTAACTGAAATATTGTATTATATTCTTTGCATGAATTTTCTCATATTTTTTAAGCCAGACATAGCCATTTCCAGGTGCCATATGATTTTCTGGTCAGAGAGTGAGGAAAGAGCTTACTTAGTATAACTACATCTCTGCTGCACGAAGCAGTGATGTTCCCATTGTTGGATATTATTTAGAGAAGAGAAAGCCACCACAAGACCAGGTGACCAGGATAATCAATTCCCAGCTGCAGGTTATTCTGCCAGATGCCTGAGCCCTGTCTTCAACTCAGACACAGAAACCAGAAGCTTCCTATTTTCTCCTTCTGACTCTTTGATGCCACCATTTAGAATTCAACAATCACATTCCATTGCCCAAGGAGGAAGAAATAAAAGACTCAGGTCCCCATATCCTCTGGGCTTGAAAAATTTTTGAAATACATATTTTTAGTTCCTCCCAAAAAAGTTTAGCTCTCAAAAACACTGTTTATAATAAATCATATGTCTCTGTTTTTAAATTGTAATCAACTATAGTGTGAGAGCAGCTCTTTTTTAAAAACTCTGAAATTAAAACAACCACTTAACACTCCAATCTAATGCCTGCAGTAAATCAAATGTCTTTGTTGTTTAGATTTTAGCTGAACAGGTCCATATAAAAAAAGAAGTTTTTAGCACTATTTATAAGAAGAATTGTCTCTCCAAACCCATCCAACAAGCTTTTCATTCTTAAGGTTAAAAACTTCAGCAGGAATTTAAACGGAGTATAGGCATCCTACCAATAACTTCTTCTGCAGGATGTGATACAGCAAGGCCAAATTTTAATGTACACACAAGTGTACAGCAGCTTTTAAAAAGGAGTTGTTCAAAAAAAAAGTGCCCAATAAATCATCATAGGGCTGGGAAGGCTGAGTAGCATATGTTAAAACTACATCTCTGTCACCAACATACTGTGTGACTATGAATATACCACTTAACCCCTCTGCTTCCCCAGTTCCCTGTATGCGACCTCGGCTGCTAGGTATTATCTTCCCAGGTCAAGTCTCTGGGAACCGATCCATGTGGCAGAGTGTTCTTTACATACCCCCTATAAGCCATGTGCCTCGTGTTCCAGGAAAAGCGTAATCCAGTGGCTGTTTTTCTCTGAACAAAGTAAACCTGCCCCATAAGTAGATTTTCCAGTCTTGCCAAAGACAGTTAAAGAGAAGAGAACTGCCGCATAGCCACCGCCAGGGAGGAAAAGTGCTGTGTCGTAAATTCAGAGAACCCGCTTCCAGCCCCGACTTTGCCACTCCCTGGTTTGCAAAAGACACTTGACCTTCTCTGTTCCTGCTTCCTCGCCTGTAAAAGATGAGTTTGGAATATGATCTCCTTGTAAGTAAAACCACATGGTAACCAGTGCGTGAAAAGATGGGCGTACCACGAGACTATGAGAGAAAGTCCAAAACCAGACCCAATTGCCGAGTGAAATCAGTTGTGGTAAAGTTGGTATCTCAGGTGACCAGAATAAAGTGGTCTGCTTCATAAATGACAACTGGGACAACAGCTCAGAGATTTGGAATATATATTAAAAAAAAAAAACCTTCAGATCCACTTCTAACAACATGTGTAAGAGTGAACTCCACATAGACTCTGAGTAAAAAGTATTAGCTACTCAAGTATCTAAGGAACACAGACGACTTGTACTCTTAAAACCTCGGTAAAGGGAAAGGAAGACTACCAAAGGAAGATCCAAAGCCCACAGGTGACAAACGAAATGTTGGTGAAATTTTAATGTCTGTTCAGCCTACTAAGGGACAAAGCAAGTCAAGTTTCAAGCATGAACACAAAGGACAATTGCTACAAATGTTTTACTTTTGGGGTTCTGTTTCCTCTTGTTTTTGTTTGGTTGATTGGTTTGGGTGTTTTGTTTTGTTTGGAGACAGGGTTACATATAATCTATGTAGTGAAGGTTGCCCCTGAGCCTTGACTCCTCATGCTTTTCTCCCCCAGGTGCAGAGATGGCAAGTGTGTGCCACCACATGCAGTCTTTATAACCCAGGGCTTCGCACATGCTAGATAAACACTCTAACCACTGAGTCACCTCACATGCATATTCTTTAAACTTTTAAAACATAAAAAAGTTCCAGTCAAAGAATGTGCAAGAGAAGAATTTGTTCACAGCATTTTATTGGATTGGATATAAAAGAAAAGAGATTAAAAGAAGCCAGCAATTTGTTTTGAGTTTTGTTCTTTAAGTGTAAGACAGACAGACACGGTAGTGCACACCTTTAACCCTAGTACTTGGGGAGCAGAAGTTCCCAATTGGCCTGGTCTACATAGAAAGTTCTGTAGTGAGCTCTGTAGTGAGACCCTGTATCAGGAAGGAAGGAAGAAAGAAAGAAACAAGGAAGGAAGGGAGGGAGGAAGGGAGGGAGGGNGGAGGGAGGGAGGGATGCAGCACCAAGTGATTTCCTATAATCTTGGCTTTAAGGAGTCTGAGGCAGGAAAATGACCAGTTTGCAGCCAGCCTGTGCTGTGGTAAGATTGTTTTGAAATAAAAAATAAATAGAAAATGAGGTAGCGAGAGATGAATGGGGATTAGTGGGTGGGAAGTGGGAAGAAAGAGGGATTAATCATCGTAGTAAAGAGCACAGCCTGTGCTCTGTCCCTGTTTTCTAAACGTCATTTCCCACTCAAATGATACATGTTGTGTCAACCCAGAGTTCTCTATCACTTTCTGCACGGAATAGTTTCACAAAACCACGTACCATCCTTTTTTCATCACCACTCCCACCAGTCCCTAGCTGCTAACTTGCCAAACACCTATTTTCTTACCTGTGAGTCATACTTATTATTACCTTGCATAGCTACTAAAAGACATGGAAAGAATTCTTGAGTAAGACCCAATTACTGGTACAAAGATTTCATGCCATATATGGATCAAAACAATTAATAAATTTTTCCATTTGATTTTACAGACCCTGATAAGTATTAGAGATTTTTGTTTAAGGGGTTTTGTTTTTAATTTAACTACCTTTCTGAGAAGGAAAGAATTACAGGATATATTAGGATTGGATCGCTCAAATCTACACACGCACTTCTTTTCTAGTGTTTCTGACAAGGGTGAAATTGCTATTCGATGAAGTAATAACCAAATGAAAATAATTTTGCCTTATTGTTTGCTGGAGAAGTTTTAATAACTCCATTCCAGAGGTAAGGAAGAAGAGGTAACTATTGATAGAACTAGGAACACAAGAGAGGAAACAGGAATCTTTCTGTTCCTTCCAGAAAAAAATAATAATAACTTTAAAATTCTGACTTGAGAGGAAATCCATGACAATGGAAATGAGAGACAACAGCCACACAGATAAAAGGTACAGAAAATGAAGTGCCACCTAAACAGCTTAGGGGAATTTCCTCCTGAAAAGCTGAACTGAAACTGAAGAAGAGTCTGACATCCCCAAAGGCTTTGGGATTTGGTGTACATGTGAATTTCTAATCCATTTTAATGAGCACAGCAACCCCCAGGTTACCAAAATGAAAATTCCATTGGACCCTCAGCTTCCATTTGCACTCCAAAGACACCACTTGAGTTACAGGTGTCTTTCTGATGGTTACTAAAGCAGAGCACTAACTTGTCTCTCAGGTAGAGCTGCTTCCCATGTGTGCTGTGTAGGCACTTAGTCAATGAGACATAACTCCCTACCTTCTACTCTGTTATTGTCTTTTGGTTTGAGGATAAAAGTGACTTTGAAACTTTTGTAGTTCACGCTTACACTTAGGAGGCTGAGGCAGGAATATTGCCGAGTTCAAGGTCAACCTAGGCTACAGAGTCCCAGGTCGACTTGGTACACAGTGTAAGACACTATTGTTAAGTTGGAAGCATAGCCCCCAGGCCCTGGCATCCATCCCAGCCCCCAGGCCTTGGAGTTGCTTTGGCCTGAACAAATCCCAGCATGCCAGATCCTTGATGTGGGAGGGTCTTCTGTCTATGTGTTACTTTCATTGGTTAATAAAGA
>LOEQ01004371.1:56222-86200 GCA_001685075.1 Bramus lutescens | reverse complement strand
AAGAAGAAGAAGAAGAAGAAGAAGAAGAAGAAGAAGAAGAAGAAGAAGACATCACACCCCAATAATGATTCAACTCTAAAACTTACAGAAACAGAAACTAAGTAGTTGTCACATGGGCTCCCTTCTCTCTGTTTCTTAATTACCAGCAGTTACCAGCAGTCTCTAGGCAACATTTTCCCCTGCGCAAGCCAAAGCTCCAGCTGCCTGTCTAGCTTCAATCTTTTCCAATTTGTTATGACATCTTCAATCCTTTTCCTAGGAAACAAGAAAGAGCCTCTTGTGCACCCCAAGCCACAAAGTGCAGTCAAACGCTGATCGTCAGCAGCACCACAGACTCTTACCTGATCAGATGTGTGACTGAGACACAGTTCTTGGTGTTATTTGGCAAATGAACTAAGAGAGTTGCTACTGGATTTCCGTTTCTGGTTTCATCTATACCCTCACTGTCGGGTGCGTAAATCATTTTTGTCACTTCTCTTATTGAATCTAAGTGTTTAAAAACACTTAATAAAGTGAACCACACTGACATTTCTGTCATTTGCTGAAATTTAGCAATAGTTGGTGTATTATTTCCATCATTCTGCAATCCCTTCCCCATTATGGCAAGGGCCTGCTGTCAGTTTTAGATGATGAACCTGTAGCATTGTGGAAGGGTGAAGAATTGCCCAACAGACAGCTCCTAAATACCATGTAAGACCTGACCTAGGCATCAGCCTGTAAGCTTCTGAAACACCAGGAGGAAAAAAAGAGGTTATATTTTGTTCCTTATGCAAACTACCCCTGATATAATGTCTTCACACTTGCTGGCAATTCCAGAAGCAAATGGACTGTTTGTTCTTCCATGAGAATTTTCAAAGCCAGAGGACAATAGTTTCAAAGAGAATGATGAAACAGCAATGCTATTACCCTTGCAATGAGGAAAAAATACCAGCATGTTTCAACTGGGTGGTCCAATTATTGCTAATGACTATTTTCTTATTTGTTTGTCGCTGCAATGATTTAAGACAGCTTCAAAAGAAGCTTTCAATTCTGTAAGATGCAATAACCTAGAAACACATAAAGGAGAGAATCCTATAAATTAAAGGGAAGAAAAATGAGAGGTAGATAGGATTCAGTAAATAAAACTCACTAATGGGAAGTCCTCTTCCCTGTTGAAAGTGTGCTGCTGCTTACTAGTTTCATTATTAACTAAATATAGCTAATAAAGTCACAAGTCACATAACCACTGATTGTTGAATGGGAACATAGAAACAGAGAGACTGAGAGCAGATTTTGTGATGAAGATGTAGAACTCTTTGTCCAGCAGCCATTGCTATCATTAACAAAGTTGCTTTATGTTGGAAACAAACAAACATGCATATGCTATCAGTGAGATGCTCTGTCACAGCTCCAGTTTCTAAGATCCTAAACATTACAACCAACCTGAAAAAATCTGCATTGGGAGTTTGTACTCATCTGTTAAAGATGAGCCCTGAAAACTTCCCCCACACAGAGGTGTTTCTGATTCGCACCATGATGTTGATTCCAGGCGTAACATACGTCGATGCTGTCAAGCAACACTTGTAGCCTGGTTCTGCCTCTCTCCTCACTCTATTGGTTGCCTAGGGAGCAGTTTCTCACACAGTTAAGGATCAAAATCCATCAGTGGCTTAAGTAATAAGAAAATTATCCCATTTGATTCAGAATCCATCAATCTATTCCCCATAATTTTGGATAAGTTGTTTATTCAACCCCTGTGAAATTAAAAACTGAATCACTAGTCACACACACACACACACACACACACACACACAATGTTCTAGTCAACAATCCTGTATGTGGTGTGCACTGACACGGAAGGGGCTTTTCAAGAGCATCTGTATTTTCTGTTGCTATTTTTAAAATTAGTGAAACTGAATAATTTATATAGAAAAAAAACTCAGTTTGAGATCCTGAAAGGTCAGACTTGAGCTATCAGTTCAGCCTCTGGTAAGGACTTCTTTGACTGTCACGTCAATGTGGATGGTAACATGGTGGGAACGTGTGTGATAAGGAAGGATTAGGCAGGGAGTGACTCAGGGACCAAGCTCATTCTCATAACGTAATCTCACAAGAACTAATTAAGACCACATAAAAACTACCCTAATTCTTTCTGAGGACTAAACCTCCAATTACCCTATACAAAATCCCATCCCACCCCTAGAAAGATTCTACCATCTCACGGTGTTACCCCAGTGGGATCAAGATTCCAGCAGCAGAACCACTGGGGGACACAATTAACAGCACCCACTTTCACTTTTTCCATGAATGGCAGAGTTGAGAATTTCCCTGGCTCATTGCTGCTTCCTCTACTGCCAAACTCATTATGTAGAAAAAAATGGGCATAAGAAGTTCAACTAAATTGAAATGTCTCTTGGGGTTTTTTTTAATGTTACTCTATCCTTTAATGACAACAACACAGGAAAAGAATTATGGGCCTTTCTACACTGGCCAAGGGGTTGGCAACATTTTATGTTAATGTTAAATTTTTCATTGTGAGACGTAGATGGTTTGTGTTGGCTCACTCCTGTGGTCAGATGTCGTCATGTGCTGCAGGGAATGACAACCTGCTCAATGGAGGGCTTCAAAGTATAAGAATTCATTTCAGTGACAGACTGAGATTCCTACAACCTTTTCAAGGTAGAACCCAGTGCAAAGTTAGAAGATACTGAATGAAAGTATCGTGTTTTTTCTACAAGTCAAGCTCCATGGATATCAAGAGGTTAAGATACATTTAGACCCTGTTGGGGTCATCTCTGGAGACCTTTTTGGTGTATCACAGGCCCAAATGGAAACTTACCTGCATATGCTCTCATTTTCATCTAAATCCATACACTTCCTTGCATCCACAATGATAATCAGCATCATCCCAACCAAAACAACTGTAACAACTGTAGCTCCTGTTCACAGAAGCCCTGCTATGGACCTGGCATGGTCCTGGATGTTTTAGTATGTTATTCTATTGGGTCCTCATAACAAAAGGCTTATGACTTTGAAATTATCACCCACATTTCACAAAACAGGAAAGCAAGGGGCAGAGAGGTGGAGTTCTTATCCACAAACACCCAGCGAGCCTGCAGTTGGGTTTGTGAAGTTCGGTGTAAAGCAGATGAAACTGTCTAGCAGGCCCTCAGAGTACTAAATCATAAAAATTGTAAATTACTTGAAACTTAGGAAAAGTTTTATTTCTGACACTATTTATTGACCAGCCACAAAATATCTGGAAACACTGTCAATTGAACATACAGGGTGGCATTAGTGGAACAAGACCCGACTCCAGTCCAGATTACCCAAACAGAGTAACAGCACATTTGTGACTCTATCAAAATCTGCTGCTTGTTACTCTCCCCAGAGACATGACAGTCAGCTAAGTGTCAGTAACTCTCGGATCATCCTAGCCACATGGGATTTACTTCACGTGGCACAGTCTTTCCTCATTCATAATTCACCCAAATATTCAATCAGGCCCAGACTCCCTGAAAACACCCTATTTGTTCCGAAGATTCCAACAAAACTCTGTCCAACTGAGGCTTAGCAAAATGCCTCCAACTAATCCACAGTCTGTGGGTTCATTGGGAGCTGGTTTGGGAGGTCAGAACTTACACACAAAGGAAAACAAAACATGAAAATGTAGCCAATCTCTCCACCAGGAGCATGGCTGGGAAACTCATGTAAATATACAAACACACGGAGTTGTGCTGGGAAAGGAGCCGTTTGTTTTACTAACACAAGTTGGTATGGTGCAAGATTTTTCTTGGCAAATAAACAGAACACAATGGAAAAATTGTAAACAATAGAGATCTCTGGCAGTTTGTTAAAAAATTGAATGAACAGTTTTTCCAAAAAGGTAAAAAAAAAAGAGGAAAAAAAGAAAAAAAAACCTTTCCCCCCCCATCCACCATCTCTCATGAGATGTTATTCACTTATAATCACTTCAAATCAAAGCAGATGAAGAAATATGGCCCAGTAATCAACAAGGCTTGTTAAAAGTGCCTTTGGTCAGCAGTAACCTAATCTGACAAATGCTCAATGTGAGGAGCTATGTAGGCCAAGCCTAGCTAGCCAGAATGGGCATTCTCACAGTGGTAGACCCACGTGAGAGTTCAGAAGGTGAAGAAACCATCCCCCTTCCCAGAATTCCTCTGACGGAGGTTCGCCTACAAGTATTGCTTTAACTGCCAACTGTTACTTTATAGCCTCGCGTTCTTGCTTAAGGATTTAGGTTTCCAGGGAAACTATTACCTAAAGGTCAAAACCATAAAGAAGTGTTTCTCAAAGATAAGGTATATGATGTTGACTTAAGAAATCTGAACCTGGGCCTACAGGAATGACCAAGTGGTAAGAGTGGGTATTGTTCTTGCAGGGGACCCAAATTTCATCCCCTGCATCTACATAGCTGCCTGTAATTCCAGCTCCAGGACATCCAACACCCTTTTCTGGCCTCTGAGAATATAGCACTCATGTTCACAAACCCACACAGAGACACACATGCACATATATACATACATTTTTAATTTTTAAAATAATCTAAACAAGCCTAGACCAAACGGATTGAATCTGTCTTTATACATCTCTTTTTCTGCTTGGTCATCCAGTAGAGCTGAAAATACAGTCAGATACCGTTCAGAAGTCAGTACCTGCTCACTTCACAGTAGCATCCTCAGAAGAAAACAATATGCTCACGCGTGTGAACAAGATTATAAGTTCAATCTTTTCTTAGATTGGCTTATATTAAAAATATATTGCATGTGTGTGTGTGCTCTTACAGATGCCAATGTGTGCACAATACATGTGCATATGTACATGCATGTGGGAAGAGCGGAGGCCAGAGGACAACCGTAAGAGGGATTTCTCAGGAGACACATACCTTGTATCTTGAGACAGGCTCTTTCACCAGAGCCTAGAGCTCGCTGCTTGGGCTAGGCTGAACATCCAGCAAGCCCAAGGGTTCCTCCTGGAGCCTCCTTCCCAGAGCTGGGTTTAGGAAATGCTGCTTTTTGCATGGATGCTGGGAATCGAGCTAAATTCTTCATACTTTACTGACTGAACAATCTTCTCAGCCTCCAGCATTGAAAATGATTTGAACTAAGATTTGTGTACACGTTTACCTTGCAAAACTATTATAAAACTACTTTTTATAATATGTATAATATCTTATAAGACGCATGCTGAGTTTTGATGTCCAGCTCCAATTCCTTCTCCATACAGAGCTGGAACACTACTTAGCTATTGTGCCTAAGGGGCTATTTCTTCTGCAGTTCTAGATTCTTTTATCTGTCTCACACTGGACTTATTCCATTGTATATGGAGATGTGTCTGCTCTCACTCATAGACAGGTAGGAGCCACTTACATACCTAAAGTCTGTTCTCTATTAAATACCAAATATTAACTATTGGTTAGCCATATCATATACCCTCGCTAACATCACATCTTCAGGTATGCATTTGTAGTATGTACTGACTATATGTACTAATACAAAAGCTGGTGATGTTTTCTTTTCAGGAATGAGGCAACAGTGAATGTCCAAGTAATATGGTAGCCAAGAAGCTGCCTCTGAACAACTCAGTGAAGGAGAGAGTCAGAACAAGAAAATATTTTCAAGAGAGAAAGAGGAGAAGAGCTAGAGAAATCCCAAAGAAATTGAAAGTTCTTAGTTGTACCTTTTGTCGGGACCACCATCTCCACAGTAATAACACAGAGACTTTTTATTAATTATAAAAGATCAGCCATAGCTTAGACTTGTTACTAACTAGCTCTTACAACTTAACACATTTCTGTTAGTCTACGTATTGCCACATAGATCATAACTTGTCCTCCAGCATGTCTTTCTCCCTCTGCACTGCTAGCAACCCTGACTTTTTCTTCCCAAGTCCTCTGTGTCTGTCTGTACCTTCTATACCTCCTACCTAGCTAATGGCCATTTAGCTTTTTATTAAACCAGTAAGAAGGCACCTTAGCAAAGACACATCTTCATAATGAATAAAAATGTTACTTCGCAATAAAAGTTGCCTGAAAATCAAAACAAACATAAAAGGAAAATAAATAAATATATGCATGCTTACATACATACATATACAAATAACACAGAATTTCAACCACAGAGCACCCTGGATGGGAGAAGGGAAAGAGAAGCCACTTCCAAAAGCCAAGTGAGAAGTGGGCAGTCTTCCCCTCAGGACAAGCCAACAGCTCTCATAAGCCTCAAAAACCAATTACAAAGACTGGTGAAACTTATTCTAAATGGTTCAGCTTTCTAGTTTATATATAGCAATTCCATTGTATTGCTCTATATGACTAGGAGGGCAGCAACCAGACAATACCTTGAAAGATAATCAATTAGTAAAAACTGAACTACCCTGTAGACCTCAAAACAGGGACCAATGACAGGTCAGGGAGCTTCGCCATGGCCTGCTGGAGCTCTGAGGTTAAGGAAGGTCCAGGCAAGCAGTTGTGGGGAGTAGGAGAGCAGGCTGATAAGTCAAAATGTGAAGGTTTTAGGAGTTTCAACACAGGCAGGAATAGCATAGGAAAGGTAGCCTCATCTTTGATAGCCAGGGGCAGTATTTCAGAGACTGGTAGTCCAATACCAGCCTGAAGTCAGTGGGTGGATCAGCCCCTGGAGTTCCAATCTCTGAGTAAAAATTCCGTAGTATCTAGCATCCAGAGCTGGGAAACACCACCTTCACCATCGTACTTGACAGCTACAGATGTCACAGTACATCTACATATATACTCAGGAGATCTTAAAAGTATGACAACAGATCCTCTACCCGAACAGACTGTGGAGTCACGAGTGCTTCCTCCCACTCCAAAACACCTGAGAGAAAATCCCATTGCTGAAATGTCAACCCACTGGGGAGTGTGACCTGAGGACTCTTGAAAAGTGAACCTATCCTACTCACAAGCTGCAGAGATAAACGTGGCCAGCAGAGGGCTCAAGTTTGCAAAGAACGAAAACAAAAGTGATAACAACTCATACTGGACACCCCATAACCTGTCCAGCACAGACCCAACATCAGCATAAACGGTAAGAAAGACACCAGCTCAGAAGTTCAACAACACCCTTCCACGACCGTATGATCCACAACCGTATGACAGGCATTCTCCAGTCTTCAAGGATAGAGAAATAACATTCACTCCAGTATTTAAAACTTTTTTCACAGTTTTTTGTATTAGTCAAAACAGATAAAGTAGATATACATCACTAGATAGATAGATAGATAGATAGATAGATAGATAGATAGATAGACAGATAGATGTCACTATATATATATTTCACTATATATAAATAAAAGGGAAGAATTCATTGAGATGATTTAACAATTGCAAGCACACAAAACACACACACATCTAATGTTGACATACCAATTTTCTAAGAACAAACACGTGGATATAAAATGTCAGATAGGTCCTGATGCAATAGCAGTAGATGATTTCAATATCCAAGACCCATTTCTATCCAGGTCTTCAAACAGAAAAACCATATAACTAAGAATCCTAAATACTGTGTGTGTGTGTGTGTGTGTGTGTGTGTGTGTAATATATTTAAGTATAGGTTAGAAAACTAAAAAGAGGATCATGAGAAGGAAAAAAGACATCTTAATATCGTAATGGGAGAAAGAGAAGGTAGCACAATGCATATGACAAGAAAGTAGACAGGAGGACCAAGTCCAAAAGAGGAAGGGAACCAGCCAGAGATGACACAAGAGAAGGAAATGAAGGAATTGCAGATTATACCAAAGTACAATGACCTGTAGGTGTATAAATGCCATGGTGAAATCCATTCGTTGGTGGGCTAGCTTTAAAAACAATAAAGACCTTTTCAGGTCTTGTACAAATAATCATTCTGTTGAGAGTTTGCAAGTGTAACATTATTGTCCTATCCATAAAGCACTATCTCACAGCCATACCCCTGACTCTCAGGCTCTTACATCTCCCACCAAGTCCACCACACCATCCTCTGAACCTTGGGTGTATTATATAGCTAGTGCATAAGGGCTGGCCTCTCCATTGTCACTTATTCTTTGCACTTTGAGCAGTGTGATTCTCTGTAACAGCCTCCATCTGATACAAAAAGAAGCTCCATTAAATGAGGAGGAAGAGCTGCACCTCTCTCTGTGTATAAGGATTAGTACTTAGAAGGCAATTAATTGAAAGCTAGATTACATTAAGTATAATCATAGTATGTTCTCTCTTAGGTCCTATGACCTCTCTAACCATGGGCTCTAGGCGAAGTTTACAGTACCAGACATGAGTTCCCTTGAATTGAATGGGCTTTAGGCCCAACTAGACAAGTGTAAGTGCACTCATAATACCAGTATCAATATTGTACCACTAGGGCTATGTTGCTAGTCCAGTTCTTATGGTTCTCAGGCTTCACAGCTGGAGAGAACTGTTGAAAAGTGTTCTTAGCAGTTTACATAGTGCTGTCAATAGTATTACTTATCCCTCCTCTCTCTCTCTCTCTCTCTCTCTCTCTCTCTCTCTCTGTCTGTCTCTGTCTGTGTCTCTGTCTGTCTCCCTCTCTCCATCTGTCTGTCTGTCTCTCTGTCTCTGTCTCTGTCTCTCTCTCTCTCTCCTCTTTGGAGACCCTCTGTCCCTCTCCCTATGGTCCCTTTTTCTACTTTCCTGGCTTCTACAGTTACTCCAACTCATATATCCAAACTTAAATATTTATCTGTGTTGTATGAATAAGAGAACACACTGTGTCTGTCTTTCTGGGCCAAGGATATTTTACTCAGTATAATATTTCCCAGTTCAATTAATTTACCTGAAAATTGCATGATTATATTTTTCTTTATGATGTCAACATGGTTGGAGGAAATTTTCACAAGGTGCTACCCCCTAGATGAAGAGCTACAAGCAGTCAATGACTGCTGAGAGAAAGAGAGTCAGTTTTTCAGGGACAAGACTCCAATCAAGAGCATTTATTTCTAAATACACACAGGTAAGGGCAGATATAATTAGACTCAGTAGGTTATATATGTATATATAGTGTATATAACAACCATCATCGCAGAAGAGGTCATGACTTTGAGAGAGGAGGCTGGGGAGACAAGAGAGGAGTGAGAGGAGAAAGGTGTGGAAATGATGCAAATACAGCCCATACCCATACAGCCCTCTAACTATATTCTCTTCATTACTCTTCCTCATCAGTACTAAGAATCTTGGTTGGAAAGATGGCTCAGTAGTTAAGAGCTTTTGGCTGCACTTCCAGAAGGCCCAGATTCAGCTCCCAGCAACCACATGGCAGCTAATAACCATCTGTAACTCCAGTTCCATTAGATCTGATACCCTTTTCTGGTTTCCATGCACATAGACAAACATGCAAAAAAAAGCCACACATGTAAATAAAAATGAACAAACCTTGAAAACTAATACCAAGAATCCTTCAAGTACCAACCTATGCACCTGACATTTTTCCCCATCCCTCATTTCCTGGAATTCCTTTTTATGATTTATCCAAAGTTCTTCTTATGCTTTATCCATAAGCTTTATCAGCTCCTTTTATGCTTTGTCCAAACCTCTGTTTAAACAACTTCTCTTCAGATTTCTATGTTAAAAGTCATCCCCCGGGTCTGGAAATATGACTTAGCTATTAAGAATTCTGACTGTGCTCAGGGAGGACCCAGGTTCAAGTCCCTGCATTTGTGTTAGGTGGCTCACTATTTTATTTAACTCCAGCTTCAGGGGTTCAGACACCTCTGGCCTCTGTGAGATGTTATATTCATGGGCAAATTATCCCCCACCCCCACCCACACATAATGAAAAATAAATTCTAGTTTTAAAAGTTATTCCTACTCTTGGTCTATTTGTCTTTAACACAATAAAAGTCATTGACACAATAAAAAATAATGTTACTATTTACTTTCTTTCATCAGAATGTAAGTTCATAGCTTGTCCTTTATATTAACATCTGCCACCCCTTTGAACTCTCCATTTCATGAGTAGATGCTGCACAAATATATTTTGAATAAATTAATGCTCAAAACAAATTCAAAAGAAAAACACAGTCCATGTAGATTTTGGGCCTTTCAAGAAAGTTCTACTTGCAGACACTTTTTTTTGCCTGGATTGGCTCTAGCACACACTTCATTTTGCATTAGTCCTTTATGCTACTAAATGCTTTCCACAAGCAGACAGTCAAATTTTTTTTGAAAGCAGATAATTACATAATAGCCCTAAGGATTCTTTATGTTATTTGTACTATTTCAAAGAATCATTGGTGTTTAATTTCACTATTTGTGGTCTCCCTGAACATGAATGCACAACTGTTAGAGACCAATGGCAAAAAAAATGTCTATGTGGTACTCATTTCATTGTGTGCTGTAGTGTCAAAAGGAATCTTGGAAAAGTGAATGTCAGCTTACACAAATTGCTTCTTGTTTTCCTAAGTCCAAAAAAATTGAAAAAGCATCCAGGCTCATTATCTCCTATTCATAAATATTTTTAGCCTGCATAAAGATTGGAGTTTCAGTTAGTAAAGATAGCTAATTAGTCATCAATAATTGTTCCATGAAATGGGAAAGGGCTGGAGTCTCCATAAAGCAGAAAATTAGCAAAGAGATCAGCATTAACTACTACAGCCTACACACTAACTTGTTGTGGTTTTACTATATTTTCTGCTCTGGAATGTTTCTCAGTTTCATTAAATTGAAATGGTTGTCTCTACGTCAAGCTTTGTGGAACCCACTTCTTACCTTGTTCAAAATTAAAGAAGCTCTGTAGAAGATGATAGTAGCTGGTCTCACCAGGTGGTGGGTTACCTGTAGTTTGCACGAGAACAGCAGGATTGTGAAGCCCTTCACCAAGACAGTGACAAGTGTAGTGAAACCTGGATCCTCCCAGTATGGCTTCCTTCCTCCATCCTTAACTTAAGGCCTGGAGAAGTTTGAATGTAATTTGCACCCATAATCTCGTAAAAATGTGGCATTATGGGGAGGTGTAGCTTTGCTGGAGTAGGTATGGCTTTGTTGGAAAAAGTGTGGCATTGTGGGTGGGCTTTAAGGTCTCATACCTGCTCAAGTCACACCCAATGTCTCAGCCACTTCCTGTGGACTGCAGGTCAAGAGGTAGAACTCTCAGCTCCCTCTCCAGCACTGTGTCTGCCCGCATACCACCATGTTTCACCATAAACCTCTGAACTGTACACCCCCCAATTAAATGTTTTCCTTTATGAGTTGCCATGGTCATGGTGTCTCTTCACAGCAATAGAAACCCTAAGCCAAGGCCTCTTTGATGTAGATCTTAAACTACCTCCACCTTCATCAAGACATAAGAAGGACAGTAGAATGGAGCATACACCTTTCCTTTTAATCCATTAAATGGTATAGCCTACTATTTGTCAAATATTAAACTAAATGTTTATAAATATTATTGCATTTAATGCAACAACCTTTTATCTCAGCTATGATTAATTGGTTAATTTATTTGTGTAAGTCTTATTACCAGAGATAAAGGCAAGATTTAACCCTTAGAAATGTAACTCCCCAAGCTCACACTTAAACCATGATCATTTTCTTCATAAAGTAACTCATATATGATAGTGTAAGAATGCAATGCAATTTAGATTCCCTTAACTCATGGACAATCTATCTGGTTTGACACACTGACATATTCAAAACCTTCTCTGAGTAATCTGTCGTTAGCAGTACTTTTATAAATACAAGTAACAGACGGGAAGAAAAATACTTGATGGGGATTCAAGAGATAGATTAGTTAGTAAAGACTTGTTGCACAAGTGAATAGACCTGAGTTTTATTACCAGGATCTACGTAACAAGTCAAGTGGGGCTCACAAGCGTGCACTGCAGAAGTAGACATAAATAGATCCCTGAAGATCAGGAGCCAGGCAGCCGAATTAGGCAGCCCTAGATCCCAGTGGGTGACACCGTCCCACATAACAAGGACAATACCTAAAGTTGACCTCTGCCATCCACACACAAATGCTTACACACATAATCACAAACTCTTATACACACACATGCACACACACACACACACACACACACACAGAGTGTGTTTTGTAAAATACCCACTAAAAATGAACTAGCAGGCAGCAACAACTCCTTTCTGTCCTAATGCAAACCTACCACATCAGCAAAATTCAGCTCTATGAAAAAAGACTGAGTTCAAAGGGGGTGGAATGGGTAAAATATTAATGCTTAATACTGTGGATTTGTATTACACCACAACTATTTACCCATGATAATTTGACTTGCATTGCTAATTTTAAAAAGAGTGTTCCAGAAAGTGTTCTACTCCAAAGAAATGCACACTCATAAGCCTTGTAATCTGTGGTTATATCCTATAGTGTGTCAGTTACCCCAACTTGTCCAAACAAAATTAAGTTAGCTTCATGCAGTGTATACATTTGATTCTATGCAATTATGAATGCATAAGTTCAATCTTCTTATTATGCCTAATACATTTTAGCAATTTTTGGAATGCTTTGTATCCTGAGGAATTTGTTTTGTGCAGTGCATTATGAGACTGGGATTGGAAAGGAGTGCATGCTTTGTGGAAGGAAAATGTTAAGGAAAAACTGTTTATAGATTACATAAACTAACAATGATGACTAGGAGAATTTCATCCGACCAGCTTTCATTGTATAATTCCACTCATCCTTGGCTCTGAGATCGCAGACAAAACTCTGCATTCTTTATTCCAAAAGAGAAATTTTGGTCACCATACTGAGTAGTCTACGAAATGCCTAGAGCCAGTTGGGAAGAGAAAAAAGATTCAAATTGTCCACTTATGATATAAATTAAAAAAATGTTTCCTGTCTGATTAGAACAACAATTGCATGGTAAAGAGCTGAGCATAACACTGGGCCTTGCTCCAAAACCTAGGAGACCTAGTTAGAAAGCTTGAGGAAGAGAGACAAGCAACAGCAATAAGCAAAAACACAAAAACAAAATTACAAAAATAACCAAAGTCACACCAAGTTGTTAAGGAATATCCGTGCAAAAGATAAAAATTGTCACATCAAAAATATAAATAATTTAGGAGGGATAAAATGCCATGCTTTTCTATGTATCAGAAGTTGTTATCAGCTTAGAACTGCCTATGAGAATTGTGAGAATTCTATAAGTATCATGAAAATTGCAAAGAAAAAAATAAATACACAAATAATAAAAGAGAAAATACCCAAAAGTTATCATTATAGAAAGTGATAAAGCAAAAAATATAACCAGTGGAAAAAAACTTTGTTCTACAAAGCAATCAAAAAAGCCTGCCTCAAAATACCAAAAAAATAAACAAATAAAATGCAAAAAAGTGATAGCAATTTCTTATCTATCAATAAAACACTGACTGTGGATACAAAAATATTCTTCAATCAAGATGGACTTAATTTAAAAAATAATATCAAAATACAAGATGTCTATCATGTTTAAGGAAATACATAAACTGAAAGTAAGGATGTAGAAGAAAGTATTTTTCAAATGGTCAGTCCTGAAAACATGTGTACAAGTATTATTATATGAACTGAAAAGGTTATATTTAGGAATATAAATATATATGCATGTGATAATAATTAATAAAAAACAGGTCAAAATTTTAAAAGAGAGTAAGAAGGGATCTGTGGGGGTGGATGGAATAAAGAGAAGGGAGAAATTTTGCAATTATAATATTTAAAAAACAGAACCACAGAAAAGAATATTTGAAAAGCACACTAACCAGTGACAATACTTAGTAAATAAAATAGATGCCAAGTCAAAAGTTGTCTGACTATCAGTTATCTACCATATAGGAATTAATTGATCAAGTAATAACTGCTATATATACATTCAAAATTAGAGAAGCTAAGAAAATACAGAAAATATCAATGTGTATGAAGGAAAAAATCAACACAATAATGTTAGGGGACTTCAATTCCTGAATCTGAAAAACAGATATATCAACCTGGCTTAAAATAAATAAGAAAACACACTAAACTTGAATTTCACATTGATCAACAGATTTTCCATCCCTTGGTGGCAGAATACACATTATTTCTTGTAGACAGAATGTTTTCCAGTGTATGTTAAACCACACAACCAATCCTATCTCATTTTAGATGATTGAAATCATATCTCATACTATTTTCAATAATATGAAACAAAAGATCAATCACAGAATGTTGAAAAGTTCAGAGAGACATAGAAATTAAACCATGTGCTTCTGAACAGAAAATGGGTCAAATAAAAAATGAAGAGAAAAACATGTAAATATCGTAATTTTATATGTAATTAAACAAATTACAGTATAACACAATTTACTGAAACCTTTGACTACTGGAAAAGCAACTTCAAGAGGGATGTTTATAGACATTCATGTCTATATTTAAAAGAAAAAAGATCCTAAATAAATATCCTAACATAAAGTAGAGTAAACTGATAACCATCTAAATAGAATAAGCAAAAAAGAAACAAGACTCAGATAAACAAAAATTTAAATGAAGGCAAACACATTAAAGCAGATACCTCAGAAATGAGGATCATTAGGTGAAAAGTATGAGAATGTATATGCCCACAAATTGATAGTCAAAAGGAAAAGGATAAATTCTCAGAAAAATAAAACTACCAATATTTAAGAATGAAAATGTAAAGCCCGAACAGGCCAATAGCAATAGTAAGATTGGAGAGGAGGAGCTCCTCAGGTCCTGGAGAGATGGCTCACTGGTTAAGACCGGGCATTGTTCCTGCAGAGGACCCAAGCTCATTCCCATCACCTATGTCAGGTGGCTAACAACCTCCAATAACTTCAGCTCTAGGTGATCTGACATCCGATGCCTGCTTCTGACTTCCTCTGGCTCCTGAACTCATGTGCACATAGCCAAATGCATAAACATATATTTAGAAGTAAAAATTGTTTTAATTTTTATTGAAAATGGATTCTTTCCTCACACAATGTATCCTAATCATCGTTTTCCCTCCCTCTAGTGCTCCCAGTTCTTCTTCATCTCCCCTCTCCTCCAGATCCACTCCCTTTCTGTCTCTCATTAGAAAAGAACAGGCTTCTTAGGGATAACAGCCAAACATTATAGAAGAAAATATAAGATGAAGCAAAAAATGTCATAATCGGATGGACCGAGCAAGCCAACAGGAGGAAAAGAGTCCCCGATGGCAGGCATTACAGTCAGAGACCCGCTTGTTCTCATACTCAGGAGTCGTATAAAATAGTAAGCTAATAGTTATAATATATACACAGAGGACCTGGTACAGACCCATGTGGGCCCTGCGCTTGCTGCTTCAGTCTCATTGAGTTCATATGCACCTTGCTTCCTTGTTCTCTTGGTATTCTCCACCCTCTCTGACTCCTACAATCTTTTCACCTCCTTTCTCAGGATTCCCTATACGCTGAAAGGAGAAATTTAATGGAGACATCCAGTTTAGACTCTCCACTTAACGTCTGGCTGTGGGTCTCTGCATCCATTCCCATCCACTGCCAGAGGAAACCGCTCCAATGATGGCTGGATAATGCACCAATCTATGACTATAGCAAACTATCATTGGGAATCATTTTTACTGATTTTTTAAAGACCATTTGTGTTTGGTTTTACCCTAGGTCTCTGAGCTATCTACTCTCTGGTTCTTGGTTACCCAAACAGTGCTAGGTATGGGTTCCTTCTCGTGGAGTGAGCCTTAAGTCAAATCAGACACTGGTTGACTACTACCACAAGTTCTGTGCCACCATTGTCCTAGCATATTTTGCAGGCAGAAGAGATTGTAAGTCAAAGGTTTTATGGCTTAACTGGTGTCCACGTTCTCTTTAGTAGCCTGTAGAATACCTTTTCTGCGCCAAAGAGACAAGAATGTAGGGATGTAGATACCACCTCGACTTCTCCATGTTCAATGAGTTGTATGGATGCCATCCTCGGCAATGGGATGGGGTCCTACTCTCAAATTCTGGAGAGCAACACTTTGTCTTTACATCAACCTGGGTTGTTTGGGGGATTTCCATGGGACTGCCTTGACCAACAACACAACTGACTGTAAGCCAGTCCCTCTGCTGGAAGCCTTGATTGGCCAGTTGATACTCTGCATCCCCATTATTAGGAGTCCTCATTCACAGATTCCAGGAAGTTTCCACTGTGCTGTGTTTCCTCATGACCCCTCAAATGCCCCCCAGTTCCAGCCATCTCTCCCCACACTCTCTACTTCCATTCCATCTCTCTTCCATACCTGATGCCTCTGACTCCCATCCCTACCTGCCCCCAGTTTGCCTGCAAAAATCTATTCTATTTTCCCTTCCCAGGGAGATCCATGCATGCCCCCCAGACCCCTCCTCTTTACCTGTCCTCTCCTACAGATTGTAGCTTGGTTATCATTTGCTTAACAGCGAATATCCATGTACAAGTGAATACATATTATTTTGTCTTTCCGGGTCTGGGCTACTTCACTCAGGATGATTTTTTTCTAGCTATATCCTTTTTTTTTAACAACTGAGTAATGATGTGGGATGTCTTTATGTATATGTGTTGCTTTTATTGGTTAATTAATAAAGCTGTTTCATCCAATGGCTTAGCAGAGTAAAGTCGGGTGGGAAATCTGAGCAGAGATATATAGAGAGAGAGTAAACAGAGTCAGGGAGATGTCATGTAGCTGCCAAAGGAGACAGACGTCAGAACCTTACTGGTAGGCACAGCCTCATAGCACACACAGATTAATAGAAATATGTTAATTTAAGATGTAAGAGTTAGTTAATAAGAAGTCTGAGCTACTAGGCCAAACAGTGTTACAATTAATAATTTCTGTATGGTTATTAGGGTCTGGGCAGCCGGGAGACTAACATGTAGCATTCTTCATTTGAGAGACATCTAGGTTGTTTTCATTTTCTGGCTACAGCTTGCCTGCCATGGGGGATTTTATGCTAAGTTCTAATAAAATTGTACACAAACCTCAAAAAGAATCAGTACTACACAATACATGGATTTGAAGAAATTTCTATCCACATGTCACTAACCTCCACGGAATAGAAGCTACAATCTAGAAATACACTGTGCAGACTTTTCAGCCAATCTAAGCAGATCTTGTCCACTGGACTTGGGATCTGAGCACCTAAAAGAATAGGACAGACTATGACCTATTGCTGTAGACAACATCCTTACTTCAGTTTCAGTGTGCATTTATACATGAATGTAGCAAAGAAAGCAGTGACCTTAGAAAGGTTGAGTTCAGAAAAACACAATCAGGAAAAAAAACATGTAAATAAATGTCAGTAAGCACATACTAAAGATTAAAAGAGCAGCCCTTGCCCAGAACTTTCTCAGGACATATCAGTTTGATCACAATTGCCTGGCACGTACTATAGATTGTATCTGGGAAAACAAAAAAGCAAGGCATAAGACCATATCTAGATTCAAGGTACACTGACCAGATTGGGTTCTATAGCTATGCTCTGATGTCCAACCAGAACAAACCTATCTTGTAAAGTAAATGTAAATGTTCATCACAGGCGGCATTAAATCACATCCAAGAACAATCCAGGGAACACATGCACCTGAGGCAAAAGATCCTCTTCCTTCTTTCCTGGAGCCTCTCTCACAGATTCACAAGGTATTGTTCATCATGCATCTTTGTTTTGACTGTGTTCCAGTAACACTCAACCACAAAAGACCCTGAATAGCCAAAGCAGTTCTGAAGAAGGAAAACCAAGTTGGAGACACTGCAATTCCTAATGTAAAATTACATTGCAAAGCTAGATTCATCATCAATTTTGTACCAGTTTAAAACACAGACAGAGATTAATATAACGAGACAGAGAGCCAAGATAGAAAGCCAAGCATGTACAGTAAACCTAAACAGACCTGTAACAAGCAAGGAGATTGAAACAGCAGTAAAAAGCCTGATGACCTGAGTTCAATTCCCCGCAAAACTAACTTCTCAAAGTTGCCTCCAGACCTCTACACATGTACAGTGGTATATGCAGACAGACAGACATCTACATATGTAAATTAAATAATACATATTTTAATGTAATAAAATATGAAGAATATGTTCTGTTTCTTTAAAAGAATGCTTCCACCTGAGAACTACCTAAGAATATTCTACAGGAAAAAAAAAGAATGCTATCAGGACATTTTAAATGATGAATACAAATTTCCAAACACTATATAGAGCCATTTTTAAAAGCACACAGATCTTGTATCCGATTCTACTTCCACACCTTGCACAGGTTTGCATTACACAAACAAGCTGTCTATCTTCTTGTGTCTCACATTTCCCTATCAATAATGTGATACAGACATGCTCATTTAGCTACACTTTGTAAAGATTAAATGAAAACTTCACACAACACCGTCATTGAAACACATAATTATCTGATAAATACATTAGCACAATTAAATAGATTAGAGATATGAAATGTTCTATCCAATTAGGATAGACTTTGCTACAAAACCAGAAGGAAAGAAATCAGTAAACCATTCTGAAAACTAAACATTTTATGGATCACCTATCAATACTAACTACATGTCTCCTTGAAGTTGTGGGAAGGTTATCCAGCTCTGCAAACAAAAGGCATAATGGCAGTACTTAAAGTGCCTTGAGTGAGTGCAATCAGCGGGAATTTCGGTTTGTTATATCCTACTTCCATTTTATGGCGTTGGTCCATGGTCCAATTACTTCCTTCTCAACCCTGTGTACAATTTCCATCGTTATGCCAGCCTATGTGTGCACGTGTACCTCATCTCTAAAGTGCATCCACCTTTCTCCGTCTGGTGTGTAAATATGTGACCACCCATTTCTTTGTTGTTGTTGTTGGCTGTTGAGATTACAGCATCATTTCCCCCTTCCCTTTCCTTCCCCCAAACCTCCTGGCCCCACGCTCTTTCAAATTCATGGGTTCTCTTTCTTCAATTATTGTTACAAATATATATATATATATGTTATATATACATATGTAACATATGCATATGTGGTTTCTAAATATATAAATAGAACCTGCTCAACCCATATGATGTCACTTGTATATATGCCTTCAGGGCTGAACTTATGCTTCCATATCAAGGTCCATCATTGCTATTGAATAATCAATCGGTATTTGGTATTGAATAACCAATTGTTGTGTTCTTCACCGAAAACAAAAAACAAAACTATTTTATTTCTCCCATTCTCCATTTTCCTTGGTTGCCAGTAGCTTTTTGTCTAGTATTGAGGCCTTCAGAGCTTTCCCCCTTCCAGGTTAGCATGTCTATTGGTGTGGTCTTTATCTGTGTCTTCTTTAGGCAGTCATGTTGGCGAAACCTCATGGGTGTAGTTTCTGACATTACTAGGAGACACAACCTCATAGCAATCTCCCTGTTCCTCCAGTCCTTACAATCTTTCTGCCCCATGTTCCCCCAATAATCTCGAGACACAGGAGTTATGCTGTAGATGTATCAGTGAATAATGGACTCCACAGCTGACTCTGATCAGTCGTAATTTTTGTAATGGTCTCTGTTGCAAAGAGAAGTTTCTTTGATAAGGGATATGCTGCCTGGTTTTACGTCAAGTTGACAACCAGCATTTTGGAAGGGGTAACCTCAATTGAAAAATTGTCCTTGCTAGCTTGGTCTGTCAGCAAGCTTGTGGTATAGTTTCTTGGTTAATTTTTGATATGGGAGGGTCCAGTTTACTGTGGAGATGCCACCCGTTAGCTGATGATTCTGGGTGCTATGAGAAATCAGACTGAGCAAACGATGAGGAGAAAGCTAGTAAGCACACTCCTCCATGGTCTCCACATCAACTCCTGCCTCCAAGTTCTTGCCTTGCTTGCATTCCTATACTGATTTTCTTCAATGATGAACTCTGATGTGGAAGTATAATTCAAATAAACCCATTATTCCCCAAGTTGTTTATGGCCATGGTGTTTTATCACAGTAATAGAAACTCTAACTAAAACAAGAAATAATAACAAAAATTATCTATGGGTATGAGGACAAATATTTAAGATGTAGTTGTGGCTCATGCTGGTTTATTAATGTGGCAGTTGTAGACTCTTCGCCAACATTCATGACTTCAGTAGCCCTGGGTAGTTGACTGGGTTCCAGTACCAGGCATGATTTCCCTCTGTTTAAGCAAGTATAGTTCAATTAGAGAGCCGTTGGTTACCACCGAGGTATTCATGCCACTGCTGCATCGTTGGGGCTATTGTGCCACTCTAGCTGTTACAGTTCATTCAGACGTTTGTGTGGCACCTTCTGGTTCCATAAAAGCTAGTCCACAGGGAGGAGGCTTTCAAGTAAGATCCATCTCAGGGCCTACAGATCTTATGTCCAAAGTTCATGACGTCTTCAACAATAGGAGTTATTTTTCAACTATGGGAGGATCCAAAGGTAGTATCTATAGCCTTTGTGGAGTCTCTTGGACAGCCCTGATCAACCATTCGAAAGAAGGTTTCTCATGCCTAGTGCTGGGCTTTTGTTAAATGGAGGAACTATATGGGAAATTTCATTTAAACAATGTATACATGCTAATATGCTGATTTATATCTATTATAGGTATTTTAGGTAGATAGTTAATAAGATGATTCTTTACGACTTTTTCAGACATCCTTACCGTTATTTTAGCCTCTTCTTTTTTCTGTGTTTACCTCCCTTCACTCTCCCTAATTAATCCACAAACACAGTTTCCATTTCCTTCTTCAGATCATTTGTGTTCATAAATTACAATAGCAATAAGAAAATTTCTGTATTTTTCCACTGTTGGTTACCAAATTGAAATATCCCAATATTCAAATGATTTTTAAATATTTATTTATTTATTATGCATACAATGTTCTGTCTGTGTGTATGCCTGCAGGCCAGAAGAGGGCACCAGACCCCATTACAGATGGTTGTGAGCCCCCATGTGGTTGCTGGGAATTGAACTCAGGACCTTTGGAAGAGCAGGCAATGCTCTTAACCTCTGAGCCATCTCTCCAGCCCCCTCAAATGATTTTTCCCATAACTGAGAATAAAACATTTTGATATTTTAATGTCATTCATAAAAGTTTAATACTGCTCATAATAAATGATCCTAGAACTTGCCGTAGAAAAGACTCACATTCCAAATTTTATTTTAGCTGCTACATAAAACACCAAATGACACATATTAATATGGTACCTATGACGTGATGTCTCAGTGTTCAAGTCAGATTAACATTCATATCTCTGCAAAAGTTATCATCTGTAAGGGACAAACATGCATAATTCAGAATCCTTTCCTCCAGTTTATTTTTAAATATGTGGTACCTAATTTCTATCTATAATCACCCAACAGCAGAACTTCTTACTTCAAACTGTAACGTGCTACTCTCTAATCAATCTCTCCTAACCCTACCTCCCTCTTACTACCTCCTGCCTTCTACAAATCACTATTCTCTCAAAATCTGTGACATCAATGTTTTTAGTACTTGGTTCTGGTTCTATGCCTGGTTTGTTTTATTTAACATAATGTTTTCTAATTTCATCCATATAGTCACAAATAAGAGAATTTCATCCTTTTCACAGAGGACTAGTATTCAATTGTGTATATTTATATACATTTTCTTTATCCATTTATCAGTGGACAGACATCTAAACTGTTTTCTTTTTAATTGTACTGAAATAAACATAGAAATGCAAATGTTTTGCTGACATGCTGATTTTATTTCCTTTGAATATGAATAATCTGGGGTGGTATTTCTGGATCATATAGAAGTTCTGTTTTTAAAGTTTTGAGAAACTGCTTTGCACAATGGCTGTACTAATTTGCATTCCCACTAACAGTATGCAAGGGTCCCATTTTCATGCATTAAATGCTCCTTTTTAATATGTGCCTTAGTCACTGATCTATTGCTGTGAAGGGACACCACAACCAAGGCAACTCTTGGAAAAGAAAGCCTTTAATTGAGGGGTTGTAAATTTTCACCCTGGTGGGGAGCATGGTGACAGAAAGGCAGGTGCTAAAGCAGTAACTGAGAGACTGTATCCTAATCCACAGGCATGGGCTTTTGAAACCTCAAAGCCAACCCCTAGTGACACACTTCCTCCAACACGGCCACACCCCCTAATCCTTCTAACCCTATCAGAGTTTTACTCCCTGGTGACTAACCGTCCAAATGTATGCGCCTATGGGGGCCATTCTTTTTCAAACAACCACAGATGTGATAATTCCGACAGTTTAGGTTTTAGCAATTACATTGTAAACTTGTCATTCACAGAGCAAGCTAACAGTGTAGACAAACTTTCATTGACATTCTTAGGTGAGATAGTGTGAGCCAAAATTAGCAGCACAAATAACAGCCTAGGTAGCATAAAGTTTGTACATGTGCAAATAATGCTGAATAAACTATACCAATTAATATAGGCCAAATAACAATGTTATAAAGAAAACATTGTCACTCTCTCCATTATATAACATAGAAACTAAGACTGAAAGGTTCAAGTCTCCCTGGTGCCTGAATCACACAGCTGTGGCTGATTACAAGGATTAGGATAAGAACTCTGTATGTCGTAGAAACTTTTCTCTCCTAATTTTGTGGCCAGTGTTGTTTTTATTATTATTATTATTATTATTATTATTATTTTAAAAAGAAAGCAATCTTTTTTCATTTCACATACCAATCCCAGTTCCCACTCCCTCCCCTCCTCCCATTCCTCCACCTTCCCCCCACCCCACCTCCCTTCCACTTCTCAGAGAGGGTAAGTAAGGCACATTGTTTTGAGGAAGGTCCAAGGCCCTCCATACTATATCTAGGCTGAACAAGATAGTCATCCAAAGAGGATGAGTTCCCAAAAAGCCAGTACAAGTAGTAGGGATAAATCCTGGTGCCACTGCCATTGCCCCCTCAGGTTTTGAGGTTTCAAAAGCCCAACCCAGGCCCAGTGGCTCTCTCTTTCTGTTGCTTGTGGATCTGAATATAGAACTCTCAGCTACCAATGAGACTAATCTCTGAAACTTTAAGCAAGCCCCAATTAAATGATTTCCTTATAAGAGTTGCTATGGTCATGGTGTCTCTTCACAGTAGTAGTGCATTAACAAAGACAAGAGTGAAGCAGGGCAGTGGTGCGTACCTTTAATCCTGTCACTCTGAAGGCAGAGGCAGGTGGATCTCTGTGAGCTCAAAGCCAGCCTGGTCTACAGAGTAAGTTCTAGGATAGCCAAGGTTACACAAAGAAACTGTCTCAAAAAGCCAATAAATAAATAAACTAATAAATAAATAAATAAATAAAAAGACAAGCTTGAAGAGACAACCTACAGATTGAAGAAAATGCTTTATCAGCTGTATACAGATAGGTGATTAATATCTAGGACATTAAAAAAACTTTGATAATCAAGCATTAAAATTTCCAAATCATTCAATGATCAAATGGGCAAATTAGCTAAAGCAATAGTTCTCAGAAAGGAAAATGGGGGCTGTAGAGATGGCTCAGTTGTTACTGGCACTCACTGCTCTTACAGAAGAGCTGGGTTATGTTTTCAAAACCTACATTATGGTGCATACCCATCTGCAACTGCAGTTTTAAAGGATTCAAAACCCACTTCTGGTTTCTGGAGGTGCCAGGCATACACATGGTATATATGCAGGCAAACATGCACACATATAAAATAAAAATAAATGTTTTTATAAAATAAGAAATAAAAACTTGAGAATGTTTTCAATATCTTTAGCCATCAGGGACATATAAATTGCTTTGAGATACCATCCCACCCCAGTTAAAATAGTTATCAACAAGTAAAAAATACTAACAAATGCTGACAAGGATGTGGTGAATGAGGACCCCTTAATAACTGTGATGCAATACAAACTTGTATAGCCACTATGGAAATCACTACAGCGGATCATCAAAAAAAAATAAGAACTACTGTATGTTCTAGCTACACAATTCTTAGGTATATTCACAAAGGACTCTAGATCATCACACTACAGAGATAATGGTGTTTCCATGTTTATAGAAGTACTAGTCATAACAGCCAGGAAAATGCACCAGCCTGGATATCAATGAGCAGGTGAATGAATAAATAAAATACAAAACTAACTTTGTCAACAGTTAGCCATGGATCTGTGTGGGGCCTAAAGAACCCCAATCATTATTGCTGAAGTGACATACTCTGGGAGAGAGGGAGTCATTGCCTTCAAATGTGTACCCACAGGTGAGTCCACCAAGTCCCATTGGACAGTTCCAAATCTATGGGCATACAGACAGTCATGGTTAAACTCAGTTGGTCAAGGCAAAAGACATGTATGTGAAAAGAACTTTGTAGGGCAGGAGAGTTAGCAGGAGTTTGGGGTGGAGGACAAGGAAGGATGGTGAAGACAGCAATCAAAATACCTTATACACACACAGTTTTCAAAGAATAATGTCTGTGTCTTAAAAAATAAAATACATGGCATATCTACACAATGGAATTTTATGCAACTGCAATAAAAAATAAATCATAGCATCTGTAGGAAGATGGAGGCAACTGGAAATCATTATGTTAAGTGAAATAAGCCAGACTCAGAAAAATAATTACCTCCTGTTCTCTCCTATTGTGGAACTGTACTTACATATCGGTGCATGTGTATTTGTGTATCGGTGTGCTTGAATGTGTGTGTTTGTTTATGTGTGTGTGTGTGTGTGTGGAATTTACAAAACTAGAAAAGGAATTATGAGAAGAGAGGGAAAGATCTTAAGGGAAGTGGGAAAGAAAGGGAAACGGAAAACATGTAATACGATAATAGTAGGAGGAAGTACTAATTAGAGAAAGGAAGAGCATGCAGAGGAAGTGGAGAGGGCTCAGAAGAGCAATGGATGATGGGAAAAGATGAGCATGTACTGACACATATGCTTGAAGGTGCCGTTTGCTCCTCTTCCCATGGATTCCTAGTGAAACTCTAATTCTATATATGCAGCTTCCCACATATCCTGTACAGAGCCTGGGTAGTTCATTTTGGATAGAGAAAAGTAAGGCACCTTGCAACAAATCTCATTTCACACTTATTTTTAGTAATCTTTTTTTTTAAAAAAAAAAAAAAGCTCTTGATACCATATAATAAGTCTTATTTTAGCTACTCTATTCACTAAACAGTGCTTTTAGAACAATTCTCACTTCAAAAACACCTCCTTTGGTGGGGTAAGGAGAATGCTCCTCCATTGCTGGTGGAAGTACAAACTTGTACAGCCATTTTGGAAATCAGTATGATGATTTCTCAGAAAATTAGAAAAGAAATCTACCTCAAGACCTAGCAATACCACTGTTGGGTATATACCCAAAGGAAGCTCAATCATACCACAAGGACATATGCTCCACTATGTTCATAGCAGCATTATTTGTGTTAGCCAGAACCTGAAGATAACCTAGATGTCCCTCAACTGAAGAATGGATAAAGAAAATGTGATACATTTACACAATGGAGTACTACACAGCAGTAAAAAATAAATAAATAAATAATGACATCCTGAGATTTGCATGCAAATAAATAGATCTAGAAAAAAACATATTGAGTAAGGCAACCCATACTCAGAAAGACAAATATATGTACTCACTCATAAGTGACTTTTAGCATAAAGCAAAGAAAAACCAGCAGCCTACAATTCAAAATCCCAGAGAACCTAGACAACAAAGAGAACACTAAGAGAGGTATACATGGATCTATATAGGGAAAAAAGGACAAGAGCTCTGAGTAAATTGGAGGTTTGAGGGTCATGGGAGAGGGTAGAAGGGGATGAGGAGAGAGCAAGGGGAGAAAAGAAAAATGCATAGCTCAGTAAAAACAATAGTAAAAACCTCCTCTGCCCCCTTCCTCTCACCAAGAACAGAATCTATCACAACAGTAGTGTTTAAATGTTCCCCACACCAGTTCTACCATTCTGTATTCTGCCTTTCTGCCTACTATAAAAGATGACATAACCATGGTCTTTTCTATACTGGGAGATTGTTTTATTCTATCTCCCTTGTTTTTTCTTCATTCTCCACCACTTTAAATGTCAGCGCAAAGGGACTCTGCTGACCTCTATCTATACTCTCCCTGAATGAGCTCAAGGCTCTTGAGTTCCATTTATAGTTTCACAATCTCCAGTCCCAATTTTTCTTCTGGATTATGTCTCTTGCACCAAACATTGGAAGTTAAAGATTTATGGAAGAGGATGAGTTAAAAGAGCATCCACAGAGAAAGACGACCCAAGATAAGAATCACAGCCCAAGCACAGAAAAAGGAAGATCCAGTGTGAGCAGGACTTCAGCATGAGGGGTGAAAACCAAGACCTGCCAACAAAGGGTATCTATTCAATGAATGGTCTGTACAAGGTAATTAAAGCATTGTGTGAGTGTGTGTATGTGGTAAATGGATCATAAAACACAAGAAGTCAAAAAGGTAGACGATTCCTCAAAAGAGCATAGCCAAGCACACAGATCACAGCCTAGCACAACTGAAGTAAAAATATGTCTGTATTTCCATTACTATCTAGTCACTACAGTCTATCCATTCAGCAAGAGGCCAAGTGCAGAGATGGAGAACCAAGTGAAAAGTCAACACAAACTAGTATATGAAGGATCCCAAGACACCTTCCATCCAGTGAATCTGCGCTGTGTGATCTGTGCTGTTAATGTGTTGGAATGAGATCAGGTAGGCATGTAAGCATGACCACATCTAGGTCATAAATGGTGGGATACTGCTGTTCAGATGATAAAGATCATTAACTCATGTCCTATATACAGAAACGGGGAGCAAAGGTAATCTAGGCTGAAGCAACAGCATTGCAGAGGGAGGGAATTTGTTACACAAACATGATTTAGGAACTGAAAGTACTTAAATGAGTCTAACAGGATACTTTCAAGAGAAGAACATTATAAGACAGAAATTCAGGACAAAAGCTTGTAGTAGTGGTGAACTTGACTTACAGTATGACCTCCAATTCTGTGGTTAGATTTTCACTATTCTATCTGGTTCAAAAATCTCTATTCACACTGCTCTGAACAAACACTTACTATTGTAAGCCCCCATTTCAACATCCCTAAAATAAGAAATAGGTTATCTGATATATTTCAAAAGTCATTATGAGAATTAAATTATATCACATTATTTGATCAGTGGTTTATAATCAAAGGTAATTTCATCCTTCAAGGAGATTTAATAATGTTGGAAAATATTTCTCATTGTCTTGACTATAGAGACAGGAAAGTCACTGTTGATTTGGTAGGTAAAAATTATGGGTGGTCTTCATATACTATTATGCTCAGGACAACTTTCTAAACCAAAAAATTATTTGGACCAAAATAGGAAGAGTCTTGAGGCTGTGAAGCCCTAACTTAATCTCTGTTCTAGAGCATGAAGTTGAAAGATTCTGTCTGAGAAGAAGGTGAGGGGGAGAAAAGAAGAAGAAAAAAGTTAGAGAAGTAGAAAGAGAAGAAGGATGCTACACATACAGAAGTCATGAGCTTCCCTTAGCTGCTTTTTGCTCCTGTGAATGCTGAGATGCCACACCAGGCTGTACCCTCATTTGCAGACACTTCCTGTCCTTAGACATACAAATTAGTTGCTAAGTGACTAGAAAATAATTACAAACCAGAAGGCTCCAGATGGGAAGTTGAACAGCCGACCAAACTGAAGTCTTATAAAGACAGGAGGGATGAGTCACAACTGTCTTGTAACTGCAGTGCGTGTCCACTCTGTCCTATTCCACAACTATCTTAGATGCGGTGGTAATAATACATGGAGAAACATAATATCTATGCGTGAAGGCTGGGAGTTCATGTGTCTTGGGTCTAATGAACCAGGTACGTGTTAAAAATGGGCCATCATCTTTAAAAAAGGGAGGGGGAGTTGGAGAAATGGTTCCGAAATTAAGAGCACTAACTGCTCTCCCAGAGGTCCTGAGTTCAATTTCCAGCAACCAAATGGTGGCTCACAACCATCTATAATGTGTTCCAAGGACCTCTTCTGGCATGCAGTGCAGGCATACATGCAGGCAGAACACTGTATACAGAATGAATAAATAAATAAATCTTTTTTAAAGAGGGGAGCATAATATGCCTGTAATCTCAGCAATCAGGAAGCTGGGATTTCACAAGTCAAAAGCAGTCTGAGCAATATAGAAAGAAGACCTTCTTTCAAGTGGGAGAAAAGGAGGAGGTTGGAGGGAGAAAGGAAAGGGAAAAAGTGGGGAGGGGGAAATAAGAAAAAGGAAGGAAGGATGGAAGACCAGAGGAAAAGAAGGAAGAAGGGAGGAAAGGGGAAGTGAAGATAAAAGTAAGAGATAAAAGAAAGGAAGGAGGGAAGGATGAAAGAAATGAAGGGAGAGAAGAAGTAAGGAAGCAGGGAAGGAGGAGGAAGAAAGGTAGGGGAAGAAGGAGGGAAGAAGGGAAGACCACACTACACTAAAAGTTTGATAGTAGTGGGTAAAGCCCCCTAAAGAGCCTGTAATCCAGAAGACAGTCTGACAAAGTCCAGAAGTGCTGGGGACAAGAACCCAGGGCACCTCGGTGTGTCTATAGAATCACTGGTAGCTTAGCCTTCTTCAAAGGAAGCTTCAGTCGACCACACTTTGGCAGAACAAAACACAGAAGCAAGACTGTACCAACAGAAGTTTGCACCACAGACCAGAGAGCAATCAGCATGTATACACGATGTGGAAAGAGCCATTTGTCAGACATTGTTGTTTCCCAGCCACAGGCTCACATGTAGTGATATCGTCTTTAAATATGAAGGAGAGTTGGGTTCTATAACTACCCAGGCATGCAGAACACCAAAGAAGGTAATAACCTATGTTGACAAGTTACTGTCTAAGTAAGGCAAGTCAATTAGGAAATGTGTTATTTAGGATGCTACCTATATTTCCAGAATCAACTCAATTTTCTTGCTCGAACTGGTGCCATCTCAGGAAAATGAATAAATGCTGGAGTGAGACAGGATTGTGGTTCAACACTAGTTTTACCACACATGGGCTCTTCAGTCTGGGAAAAGCTTTTGAACTTCTCTAAACCCCAATTTCCATATTTTGGCAATAGCATGTTAAATGTCACTTTGTAAAGTTGTGTAAGGATTAAAGGAGAAGATTTGGGTAGAATTCCCACCACCACATCTTGCATCAAAGTAGTGTAGGGTTAATACAGACAGAGTGACTGTCATTGGTGCTCAAAAAAGGAATAATTTATTTTACTTTCACATATCATCCTGTCTTATTTGAAAGCAATAGACTATAGGTCCTGTCAATCATATCACATGATAACAGGAAGGTGGGGTGCAAGGGCTCAGTCTGAGCAAAAACTGTAGTACATGAATTACTTGTTCATATGGGAGGTCCTTCTGTATATGTGTTGCTTTTATTGGTTAATGAATAAAGAAACTACTTTGAGCCTATAGCAAGGCAGAACAGAGCTAGGTGGGAAAACTAAACTGAATGCTGGGTGAAAGAAGATGGAGTCAGGGAGAAGCCATGTAGCCCTGTCAGAGACAGACATGGGACAGAACTTTGCTGGTAAGCCACAGTCACGTGGCGATACACAGATTAATAAAAATGGGTTAAATTAAGATGTAAGAGCTAGCTAATAAGAAGCTAGAGCTAATAGGCCAAGCAGCACTTTAATCAATACAGTTTCTTTGTGATTATTTTGGGGCTGAGCTGCCAGGAACAAACAAGCAGCCTCCTACAACTCATGATCCTTAGAAATGGCCCTAAGAATCCTTTGGCTTGATAAATCTGTTGAAATGCTGCTTTTTCCTCACATAACTCTTACAACCATTGTGGGAAGACTTTTCTAGCAGGAAGGATCTCACTCTGCAACCCAGGCTAGCAAGAAACTAGTAGCAATCCTCCTTCCTCAGCCCCCTACATATTTTCTTTTGAATAATTTGCCCCTCATTCATTTCTCTTTTCTTCTCTGATACTGGCCAGCTGTAACATGAGGGCCTGATTGTTGGGGTTTCTGTCTGCCCAGTTCCACAGCCATTTAGTCCCAGAGAAAATCACACAGAGCATCTACATTAGATATAAACTTATTGGCCCATTAGCTCAGGCTTCTTATTAACTCTTATAACTTATATTAACCCAT
>LOEQ01004371.1:43809-56213 GCA_001685075.1 Bramus lutescens | reverse complement strand
CAATCAGTGTTTATTTAAAACATAATTGACAGAATACAGAATTGTCCCACACTAGCCAGCCATTGACAGCAATCCATCAACAATAGCAACCCCTTGGCAGAGGCTTCTTGTCAACCAGCAATAGTTTCATTTCAATAACTACAACATAAAAATAAGCCCATTCCTTTCAGCCTAGAAGTTAAGTCATTCCTAAATCTACAGTTAGACCATAGCACTTTAATGAAAACAGACCTTAGTATAAGGCAAGTGAGTTTTATATAAGTAGGGAGAGTAATCATAGTTTCAAATCCTAAAGAGAGGGCAAATAAATGTGAAGTCAAGTAGCAGTTTGCTACTATTGATTTATAGCTTGGGCTGTGCCAGTGTCCCTGAGAAAGTGAAACAATAAGATATGTCATTACCATTAATATTTTGAGTGCTTACCATGTGCATTGTTCTAAGGCATCCACATACATTGCATTGTATTGATTGTGTGAGGCAGAAACCAATGACACCTTCATTTTGCAGATAAGAAAAAGAAATCATACATAGGCCAAGTACCAACTCTGCACAATGAATTGACGCAGAGATTTGGAAACAGGTCTGTGGTTTAAACTCAAGCGGTGTGGGTTCAGAAACTTCCTCTGCAATTTGGGCCCCTGAATACGAATGCTGCCTATCAGACAGTGTGAAAAATCTGGACAACCCATTTCACGAACCATTGTAAGTAATGGGTCACTCTCTGCTAGTAACTATTTAAACGTGTTTGCTTCCAGTGAATATTAATTCTGTATTGTAAGGAGAGAAAAGAGCAAAGAAATCTTTTAATTCACTGTGTTAGGCAGCATAGGGAATTATCGTCCAGAATCTGACGATAGCAATTGTCTTAATGAGTAATTTCTTTCTTCCAAGAGCTTGCCATTCGTACCAGGAAAGACAATAAGATTCTGTCCAAGTAGTTGCACTTAACTATAAAGGGCTCTCTTAAATTGTCCTAATTTTCATTGCCTTGTTTTATTTAATTCACAAATTCATCATTTCCTCTTCAATGAACCAAACAATTTTTCTTCTCTTAGCCCACAACCACCATCTAGTGGCGAAACAGGATAACTGCAGGACAGTTCCGGGGCAGGCCAGTCTGAAGGCAAAAGTACTATGTTTTGGATTTTCATTGTTTTAAGGCTGTGGAACTGGTATCACTCTGAAAATGCCAGCTTATTATGAAAATAATCATCACTGGTCTTTCTAGTCTCCATGACTACAGATGCTCAGTGACTGTGCAGTGCCAACATCTCAGGATGGTTTCTGACTATCCATTTGGTTCTAATGTCGGCCCACATTCTACTCCCCCCCTTTTCCTCGTTTATCACACTGTAATGTTTTTTATCAGCTCTTTTAGAATTCCATACAGTATGCTTCAATGATGTTCACTCTCCTTCTCTGCCTCCTATTAGGCCCTATACACTCAACTCACCATTTACTGAAGATAACATCTCCCTCAAGTCTCCTTGATGGAGACTTTGGGGAAATAGATTACGTTGTATGTAATGGTAGGCTTTAGGTAGAATTAATCATTTGTGGTCGGGAGGCACAAATGGAATGGGATGCTATTTTGCAGTTTTGACAAAAGATGATGAAGACGTCTCATCCTAGAGTAGACATTTTCTTAGCTAACTCTCTGCTAGACACCATGCCACATTCACTGATGATGTCAACTGTATCTGTAAAATACATTAATTTGTGCCGACTGCATACTGAGTGCTCAGGGTCAATGGGCTAATCTGAATACCCAAGAATCACCGTCCCTACTACCTGACAGAAACACCTGAGAAGAGACAGCTGAGGAGTGGCGATAGAGGTATCTACTTCAGTGGTGAAGCACATTCATAAGATGGATACGGCTCTGTGTCCAATCATCAGCATTGCAAAGATCAAAACAAGAGAGAGGAGTCATTTGGATTTTCTTTCTAAATATAATCATGCCATGACTATATTTGCATAATTTTAATTGCACAATTGAAGTAACTAAGACATCAACCAAAAATGTGTAAGAATTGATGTTAAGTCAAGCAGAAATTAAACAACTGTAAAAAATGAAAGGAAAACATCAAAGATAATTCTGCATTCAAACTAAGTTAAGGAATCTTTTAGGTTTTGCTATAATTTACAAATTTGCCTGAAAAATTTGCTAATACTTACAAACACATTTTATGCAAAAGAGACTACAACATTTCTAAGACTTCAAACTTTAAAGCAACATGATATTTTTAAGTGATATAGAGCCATATAAACTGTATTTTTAAAGTAAAAATATAAAATGAGCTCAACATTATGGAAAAATAAAAACAACAAACTTGGTTCTTTAATTTGTATTTAGAAAAATATGAGAGTGTGAGAGATATACATCTTTGGAGACAAGGCCATAAAAATAAGAATAAAGTAGAAAAGTGTTCCCAAATCCCATATTCCTTTGTTTATTTAAAATATCATTTTAAAAGCTACTCTAAAATAGAAGACTTTAGATGGCAAACATAAAACAGGGGATTTTGTAAAAGACCTGCTCCCCTCCAAAATGTGCTCAGAACATTCTGAGTCTGTAATCATCCACTGCTGGGGCACCAGGAAGAACACGAAGATTGCCGCAGCGATGGGGGTAGGAAAACATATTCCTCAACAAAAATACCGAAGAAGAGATGTCACAATGCTGGTCATGCTCAGCTCCGTTTCTGAGCAGATTATTCAAGGCTCAGACTATGAAATATGAAAGGGAGAAGCCTGTTTAGTGTGGATCACATTTAGTTTATCAGGAAAAAGAGGTGTCAGAACTAAGTCACTTAGGTTTGGTATGGTTATAAGTGTAAGTTATTTTTCTACATCTGTATACTTTTAGAAGACGCACGGCGGGATTCTAAAGGTATCTATCTGGGGGACTAGTTGGGGAGAGGAGGACCAGTGGGAGGAGGAGAGACAAGACGGGTAAGGGTCTTGAATATGATCAAAATGTACATATATGTGTGTAAAAGGTCATACTGACACCCACTGTTATTTACAGTTAATGTGTACTAATTTTTGAAAGTGTCTTTTTAAAAATGTATTTACTTGAAAAAAGTAAAGAAATGAGAGTTCAGTATACTCCATTTATTACTGTTTCTACCTCATTGTCTCAACACATCAAAGTCATGTTAGGAAGCAGCTTCTGCATACGTTGTTCACTTTTGCTCCAATTGCTACACAATGAGGTTGTCTTTTCGGCCTTAGTGAATGCAACAAGATGACTGGCTTTATACCTGCAGTAGACATAAAACTAAAAGGAACAATCAACTCAGTGAATGTCAAATTCAGGGACCTGATCTCAAAAACAATAGAAAATTGACCCAAACACTCAAGATTTGAAAATTACAGAACTATAAATAAAAGCAAAATAGATTGTCAGCAATACCCGTGGAAAATGGTTTATGGCTTAACCTAAGTTTAAAATGAGGAAAAAAATATCAAGAGAGTTAACGAGCCTACAGACCATATCTATAAAGAAGTAATTCCTAATTAGGAGCTGTTTTCCACAGTGTTTAGTCACTGGTAATTCTTACAGGAATGTCCAAGAAGAAATCATTCTTCATTCACATTTAGGAAAAAGAGGGTCATGATGGCTCTTAAGAGTGATTTCCTTTAAATAATTAAGGTGAAAGTCAACAGGGAAAGTGTTCAAGGGCTTAAGATAACATGAGCAAAAAGCAAATCAACCCTTCATAGTTTTGATTCATAAACAAAATAAAATAGGGAGCTGGAAAGATGGTTCAGCAGTTATGAGCACTTGTTGACCCTTATTCTGCTCCCACCATTCAGACCGGGTAACTCTCAGCCACCTGCAACTCCACTGCCAAGGGATCCGAGGTCCTCTTCTGGCTTCCACAGGCTCGCGTGCATGCGCACACACGCGCGCGCACACACACACATACATGCACACACAAAAATTATGTGTGTTCACATAAATTAAAAATCAATATTTTAAAAAAATAAAAAAATTGAGTGCAGAATGTAAACTAGAATTAGATTAATGTTATATTCTCCTGATTTAAGAACTGAAAATACCATCATTTATAGGAAAATCTATAATTAAACTCAAGCACTACACTACCCCTAGATTATCATCCATGTTCCACTATGTTCTGCTTCTAATAGTCAACAATACTTGGACTAGAAGAGAAAGAACTGGAGAAAAAAGAAAGAAATCTTAGCCAAGCCAGGTAATATTAGAGTCTTTTCAATTTCCTAGTAAGCTCAGAGGTTAGGTCAAAAACAACAAAGTGCTTTTGTAGTTGAAGCGTTTGTAACTCGTTGCAGCGCTGTACATACTAATTATATAATAAGGTGAAGAATTAGCATAAAAGGGAAGGGGGAGAAGGATAAAAGAGGCGAAAGAGAGAGAGACTCAAGAACCCAAGAGCTACCTGCATTTCAAAATAAGTAGCTCAGATAGATCCCAGAAATGAAGCATGCAGGACTTCTGACAGGGATAGACTGTATTTCTCTGAGTTATGAAGAATCTTTGGAGATGTCGGTTCAGCCACGGGCGTGCATGAAGTTAAGCAAACGTCAAACGGTCTGTCCTTTGTTCTTTGTTTAGTATCCTAGAGACTTCACACATTACAAGTAGCTCCCATCTTAGCAAGAAACTGTTTCCATAGAGAATCCGTTCTAACACCGTACGTAGTGCTGTGGTTTCAAATGCAGCCAGATGGCCTGGGTTCAAATCATGATTCCATTATCCGCTTAATTAATTGGACTCATATCTGAAAATGGGACACCTACAGAAGGATTGTGATGCTGTGGTTAACGAGCTGTAACATGGAAACTCTCCCAAACCATGGCCAATGCTTAAGTGAATGCTCCATGATTGTTTGTTTCTGCGGTCATCGGAATCCAGTCATCAGAATCCGGGCTGGAAGACAGAAGGTGAGTGAGATCATAGGTCTGAACAGAAATAACACATCCTTGGGTATCAGAGCACACACACACCTCTCTATGTGAGTAAGAGGAAACTCATCTAAGTTACTACAAAACCATTTGAATGCCAAAGGACTCACTAAACCAAATCAAAATAGTGAAAAAAGGAAAAAGAAGAAAGAAACAACTTGATTAACTTAAAGTCCCATGATGAGATGAGAACAAGAAACTCAGGTCAACATGTATTTTCTTCTTGGTGACTCACAGTCTGATCATCAACCAAGTGACTGTAAAAAGAAAAGCACACCACTTAAATCCAACATTTTCAAAACTTAAGTTACTCATAGAGGCCATTCTTTTCTCTTACCTGCCATTAATATCACATTGTGTGTGTGTGGGGGGGGTCTTTAGATTAGTCACTTCCCAGATGTTCTGAACTGAAGAACAAACAGAAACCATCCCTAGGCAAGTAAACACAGAGGGTTTTGATTCACACTGCTCAGGAAATTATAGAAATGCTATTCACAATTTGAATATTGGTTAAGCCACGGTTGTCATTCATTCTTACTCAATCCATTCAAAGTCAGAATAGCAAAGTTAAAATAAAATCTGAAGCTCCATAGCTTCCTTTTTCCAGCTTATATTAGTAAACCCACTATAAATAATTTTGCATTTAAGCAAATTAGTACTGACTTTAATGAAGATTAATTTGAGAACTGCAGAATGTATTAAAGCACTTTAGCTCTTCCTTAACAAAGCTGAAATTATTTAATTGTAAAAGAAAGGGAAGCTTTTAACTATTATTGCATGGAAAATGGGGGTAATATTTATGGTATCCCAGTGATGTTCTTACAATGCATGCCAGTACAATGCAGGCTAACTCTTGTTACTTCTGCTTCTGGGAAGAACTGCTCATGGGCTAGAATCTCAACAGAAGAGACATTGTAGGAAAGCCCTCATGATTCCAACAAGTCTTCATGTTGGTACTTTTAGCTGCAATTTCACTTCTTAAAACATCATAGGACTTTAGAACAGTGAGCTTTCTCACCCCGAGTGAAACAGCAGGTTCAGTGTGAGAATTTCTGAAATTTTCGTGTTAATGTATGAAATTGGGGGAAAAAAACAAAATTTACTAATATAAAATGATTTCTAAAATAGGAAGGCAAGGGGAGGATTTTTGTTCAAGCCTTCACTTACCCCTTTAACTAATTCTGAACAAGTCCATGGTCAGTGTACCCAACCGAAAGGAGCAGCCCCCCCTTAACACTTCATTCCCCATGGTTTCAGTGACACAGACTTAGGCACAGTCAAAGTTATTAGTACATGTCCTAATGTTTCTACTTCTTCTGTTGTTATTAATTGGGGATTGTTTTGTTTCATGTGGGACAGTGTCCTAGAACCTAAATTTGTCTCAAACTTGCTAAGAAGCCCATGGTAGCCTTGAATTTCTCATCTTCTCACCCCTGCTACCCAGGGGCTGCAGAAACAGGTATACACTACCAAATCAGGCTTGTCTTGACTTTTTCAATAGAGGGAGCATGAACACATAACTTTTAATACAACACATCATTTTAATTATTGCATTTTATTATTAGCTTTTGTTAATATCTTACCATACCTAATAGATAAATCTAATTTTATCGCACATACATGATATATATGTATATATATGTATACATGTATATATGGTATAGGACAGGGAAAATGTGTGTGTTTGTGCCTGTGTGTGTGTGTGTGATTTGGTGTTATCCATGGCTTCAGACATTTGCTGGGGTCTTGGAATGTATTCTCTACAGATAAAGGTGATTTACAAAGTGCAGTGAACTAAGCATGTAAGAGCTCAGTCCCCTTGGAGAACAGATAAACACATACCATATAAAGATGGCTGATCAAGAGCAGTAAGGGTTCTGAAGGTGAGCTATTTTGTATTATGAGCATCTATAATGGAAAAATTGACTCAGACATCATGAAGGTCAGGGACCATTTCTCTAAGGAAATGTTAATGGATCGATGGGTCAAAAAAGCCAAGCACGGTAATGCATGTGTGTAGTTCTAGTTACTAGGGATGCTGAAGAAGGAGTTTTTGAGTACAGAAGTTCAACATCAGCCTAGGCAAGCAATATACCAATCCTGCCCTCCCTCGGTCTCTGTCTCTCTGTGTAGGTATGTGTGTGTTCGCTTTTGTGTCTGTCTGTCTGTCTCCCTTACACACTGTTATTAAAATTACATATGGAGTATTCCTCAGCTGTTAAAAAATAACTTCATGAAATTTGAAGGCAAATGGATGGAACTAGAAAAAAAATCATTTAGGCGAGGTAATCCAGACCCAGAAAAAAAAACATGGTATGTACTCACTTGTAAGTGGATATTAAATATAAAGTAAAGGATAACCAGGCTACAATCCACAGACCCAGAGAGACTAAGTAACAATAAGAGTTCAAGGGGGGATTTATGAATCTCCCTGGGAAGGGGAAATAGAATAGATATCACAGGTAGAGGGATGGGTGGTGCAGGACAATTCTGTATTCTGTCAATTATGTTTTAAATGAACTCTGATTGCCAGTAGTCAGGTATGATGTATAGGCGGGACAACCAGACAGAAAGTAGAGGCAGATTAATGAGAACAGGAGTATTCTGGGAATAAGGAAGCCCATTTCTCCCCAGTGCTGTCCAGACACCCAAGAAGGAAGATGTGACCTACCCGCTGAGAAAGGTACTGAGCCATGTGGCTAACATATACTAGTATAATGGGCTAATATACGTTATAAGAGTTAACAAGAAGCATGAGATAATGGGCCAATCAGTTTATAATTTATGGAGACCTCTGTGTGATTTTCTTGGGAGCACACTGGCTGTGGAAACTGGGCAGGACAGAAACCCCAACAAGAATGCCTTCATGTTACAGACAGAAGGATGGGATCAAAAGGAATAGGTGGAATAAGGATGGAGGGAGAGAGTACTGAGAGAGACAATTGGAGTTGGGGGCATGTCGAGAGTGAAATAGAAACCTAGGACAGTAGAAATACCCAGGAATCTACGAGGGTGACCCTCGCTAAGCCTCTCAGCATTGGGGGTTATGGAGCCTGAACTGGCCATCTACTGTGACCAGGCAAGACTCCCAGTCACATAATTAGACCTACAATTTGTCCTGACTATAAGATGTAGTGGGGTAAAGGTGGCGTACAAATTATGGGAGTGGCCAACCAATGACTGGTCCAGCTTGCGATCTACATACCATGAGAGGGAGCTCACCCCTGACACTGCCTGCAGGGTCAGGACCCAAAGGCTGGATAGCCCAGAGACCAAGGAGGGAACCAAACATGAGCAAAATAAAACAAAAAGTCAATGAAATTATTCCTAATAATATTCTGCTAAACTCATAGATTGGCACCTAGTTCAGTTTTCATCAGAGAGGCTTCATCCAGCAACTGATATCAATGAAATTATTTCTAATAATATTCTGCTATACTCATAGATTGGCACCTAGTTCAATTGTCATCAGAGAGGCTTCATCCAGCAACTGATATCAATGAAATTATTTCTAATAATATTCTGCTATACTCATAGATTGGTGCCTAGTTCAGTTGTCATCCGAGAGGCTTCATCCAGCAACTGATAGAAACAGATGTAGACCCACAGCCAAATATTAGGTGGACCTCGGGGAATCCTGTGGAAGAGAAGAAGAAAGGATTGTAGGAGCCAGAGGGGTCAAGGACACCAAAATCCAAAATAAAATCCATATATTCAACTAAGCACAGCTCCTAAGGACTCACAGAAACTGAACTGGCAATCAGGGAGTCTACATGATACTGACCTAGGTACTCTGTATCTAATGTTACAGTCATGTAGCTTGGTGTTCTTGTGGAACTCCTAACAATAGGAGCAGGAGATGTCTCGGGTTCTGTTGCCTGCTTTTGGGATCATTTCCTCCTTCTGAATTGCTTCATCCAGTCTTAACAAGTGAGAAGGTGCCTATTCTTACTGCAATTTGCTATGTCATGGTTGGCAGATATACATGGAAGGTCTGTCCTTTCTGAAGAGAAACGGGAGAAGGAATTGATGGAGGGAGTGGGCAGAAGAGAGGTGGGTGAGGGACTAGGAGGAAAGGAAGGATGCGAAACTGCAGTTGGGATGTAAAAAAATAATAATATGAATTAAAAATGAAAGAAAAGCTAAAAGTAACTGTATAAAAACAAAACAAAAAACAGAAGAGCCTGGCAGTGAGAAGTCAATAAACAGACAACACACTTCATGTCAATGGGGTCCTGGGTAGGTGGCTACTCTAAGTTGTTTCCTGGGAAAATTAAGTGACTGTGACTCAATAATTCCTGACAAAGAATGGTGTTCTGCATTTCCTTGGGTGTCTTTCAGCCATTTGAGTTTCATCTGTTGAGAGTTCTCTGTTTAGGTCTGAACCCCATTTTTTATTTGATTATTTGTTCTTTTACTGTCACGTTTCTGAGTTCTTTGCATAGTTTGGAGATCAGTTCTCTGTCTGATGTGGGGTTGGTGAAGATCTTTTCTCATTCTGTAGGCTGACATTTTGTCTTGTTGACCATGTCCTTTGCTTTACAGATGCTTCTCAGTTTCAGGAGGTCCCATTTATTAATTGTTGCTCTCAGTGTCTGTGCTAATAGGGTTATATTTAGGAAGTGGTCTAGCCATCAGAGAAATGCAAATCAAAGCAATTCTGAGATTCCATCCTACACCTGTAAGAATGGCCAAGATCAAAAACACTGATGACAACTTATGCTGGAGAAGTTGTAGGGTAAAGGGAACACTCCTGCATTGCTGGTGGGAGTGCAAACTGATACAGCCCCTTTGCATATCAGTATGGCGATTTCTCAGAAAATTAGGAAACAATCACTGCTCCCAAGAAGGGACTTTCCTAAAATCCTAGTCCCAATACACAAACACTAATCAAATTTCCTTTTTTTTTGTCAATACTTCATAAGCCAATACAAGCCATATAGACAAGTCCAGAATCAAAAATAAGGGATCGTCATTTGTAAAAACAAGTGTTCTTAAAATATATACACTGTCACCAAAGTGCCATTAAAAACATGCATTCTCCTTTTCACATATCTATAAACAGGCACTCCTGTGCTCTGCCAGAGAGAGAGTGGGTGCTGTAAGTGTTGAAGTGCCCCTTGGTGTTGAATTGTTCTTTGAAAAGATCCAATTACTTCATTAGAAGTGATTGAGATTATTAAATGTGGTATTTTGATTATCTGCTATGTCAATGACCTGTGCCATCTCAATGGCTTATCATATGAATAACTATAAATTAGCTGGATTCCCACTCTTAATCTGTTCTAATCAAAATAAGGTTTGAGCCAAGAATTATAAGTAATGGGAATGAAGATATTTACTAAGAATGAGAATGAATACAATTGTGAGTATTGGTATAAGTATCTATGAAAAGTTCTCAGCTGTTCCTGTGGTTGCTCCGAAATGACTGCCATGGGGCAAAACCATCAGATGGATATTAATTAAGAGAAGCAAGGACAAACTGGAACTCTTGTCTGTCTCTCTACCTTCCTGGGACAGACACAGGGAACCCTCAGAGGATGCTTGCCTTCCATGGGCAGCAGCCAGTAGCCTTTGTCATAGAAAAGAGAGCTGAACAAAGATATACAGCAGGGACTTTGGAAACTATGGCCCCAGGGGCTACAGCAGGCAAACCCATAAGCCTTGAGATGAGTCACCCTGTCCAGAGCTCTAGGCATGCCCAGACAGTCCTTGAGAAATCCTTCGCGACAAATTGGTAACTGCTTCACTTCGTGTTCAGATCTCATACAATTTCTGTTGGAATTCAGCTAAAATTGAATGAGGAAGGAAAATTCTGACCAAACCAACCCCAAACTGCATAACGAGGCCCACTGGCAATCAGAAATGAGGCTGCTTGTTGCCTAATAGGCTGATCTTCTGAGCTCAAAGGAAGCAGGCAAACAAGACCCCAGAAGACACACAAGCTGGTACCACTGAATTGCTGATGCCTGGTTTCAATTGACTCCGTGTTTTCTCGGTAAATTGAGCAGTCTGGAAGGCAAGGAACATGATGTTCTTCCTTCACTCATGCCCTGACAAAGGTTGAGTAAAGAAGAGATTTCGAGAAATCCTGGGATTTTTTTTTTAATTTTGCCTGAAAACAGAGTTTTAAAGCAGGAGGTCAGTCAATGTCAAAACAACAAACGAAGGCATGTAAGACACCTGAGCAGGTAAAGGCACTTGACCAACAAGCCTGACAACCTGAGATTTATCCCTGGAACCTCTGGATGAAAGGAAAGAACCAGCTCCCATGGGTTGTCCCTCTGCCCTCCACACATGCTCTCTAGCATACACGAGGATGCACACACACTCACACATGTGTGCATACACACTTAAAAAAAAGCTGAACAAGTAAGTAAAAGCTGAACAAGTAAGTAAATAAGACTTAAGGGCATCTACTAGTTTATGAACTAATTTTTAAAATATAAAATACTGGTGCTTGAAAAAAAGCTCAGCAGTTGTAAGTGAATACAGATCTTGTTCTTGAAAAAGACCCAAATTTGGTACCAAGCACCTATCTCAAATGGCTCACAGCCACCTGTAACTACAGCTCCTGGGGTTCCAATGTTCTATTTTGGACTCCAAGAGTCCTACACTCCCACATAAACACACACACATAGAATTTGATCATGGTACCTTGCATGGGTGGGCAATATTACTCCCAGAAGACATTATTTAAAGAAAACCTAATTGCCAGACACGGAATACCTCCCTTTAAGTTATTGCTCAAGGAGGTCCTAAAACAACACAGCTATTGCCATTTCTCTTGGTTGGTCATCGTAACTGATTGGTAAGACCCTATTGCCAAACACGCCACACACTTTGCTTGCAGGACACTAAAAATCAATCACAAACTGATCAAGAATCTCTTGCCCTGCTGGGAGGTGCTATGCAGCCTGCTGGGGAGAAAAGACATCACTGGTCTTACTTAGCACTGTATTCATCCAAGTTAAGTAAGCATTCTACTAACCAACCCATATCCCCAGTCGCAGCTTCTAGTTTGAATAGCAGCCTGCTACATCTCTTCCAAAAATGACACCCTCTTTGACATCCTCTGTCCCCATCTTTAATTCAGAAGAACTATGATGGTTTATGTTCTACTCCATCTCACAAATGTTCTCTTAGTTTCACCTCTTATTTTCCTCCCTAACTCATGATGCATGAAAAGTCCTTTATGTTTATCAATGGCCACTGCACTCTCCCAACCTAGGTTCAAGAATAAGGCCTCCTCGCATTCAGAATACCTACCACGCTACTTCCCTGTATCCTCCTTTCAGCGGGTCTTCTAAGGCCATACTCACATGGTATAAAAAGATTAAATCATGTCAAGTGTAAATGTGTGTATCTTTGTGATGTAGGTGGATCATCTGTCTATATGTTATTTTCATTGGTTAATAAAAAAAACTGCCTTGGCCTTTTGATAGGCCAGC
>LOEQ01004371.1:25114-40754 GCA_001685075.1 Bramus lutescens | reverse complement strand
ATAATAATAATAATAATAATAATAATAATAAAAGAAAGTAAGGCAGGAATCTAGAGGCAGTAACCATGAAAGAGCTTGCTGGCTGACTCTAGCTTACTCACAGGCTCTTGCTCGGCTAGTGTTCTTATACAGCCCTGTACCACCTGCCTATGGTTGGTAGTGCTTAGAGTGAGCTAGCCCTGATTCTTAATTAATAACCAAGATAATCCTCCGGAGCCATGCTCACAGGCCAATTGGATCTAGACAACTCCTCAAGTGAGGTTTTCCTCTCAGATGACATTAGGCTGTGTCAAGTTACAAATAAAACTAAGATAACCTTTTTCTTCCTTACATAGTTTTAGATCCACATGTGCTGATATTTATATGAACTTAGATATAAATGCTCTCATGCTGACTTTACCAAGAGGCTAACACTCTAGAAATGAAACCATGGCCTGAAGTGATTCATTATGTAAAAAATACACAACTCTGCCACTGCCACCCTTTGCTTCAGAACCCAGTTTCTTCGGCCTTTTATTTGGGCTGAAGGCCTGTGGCTTTTCAGGAAATTCTCGAGGCTTTCAGCACTGGGATGGAACCACTGAGTCACCCAGACTGAGCAGCTTCCTAGTGCTCAGCCTCTCCAACGTGCAGACAGCCATTTTGCACTCCCCAGTCCGACTGACATAAGCTAAACCCCTTTCAAATAGATATTCACTCTGCCAGTTCTGTTCTTCTAAGCAACCCTACTACCCCATGCTTATTTTCCTACCTCTATCATAATCATTTTATTCAATACCCATCCTATCTATTTTCTTCAACCACCTTATATTTGAAAGCTTCAAATATTAGTTACTTCAATTACTGTCTCCTACATCACTATGTTGCCCGTATAAATAGCTAAGCTGGCTTAAATAGTGAGGAGAAACAGGTCTTTAGCTCAAGACACGATTTCTTAAAGAGGAAGTTAAAGAACAAAAATTTTGAGGGCCTGGAAATTCACTTGAGACCATTCTTGCTGCCTAGCTGATCTAGTATTTTGAAAAGCTTTGCCTAGGAAAGTTTTTGCTTTCTCCTTGCCAATTAGCTGATTCCTCTTTTGAGAATCCAATGAGTAGCTGGGTTGTGCAAACTGCTACCACCAGAGTGAAGGACTTTGGTTTGGGATTATTGTGTGTGGAGGGGGTACATGTGTTTCTCACCATTTCTTATATTCTGACACAATATTTGCTGGCAAAGCACTCAAAAATTGGCAAGCCCTCTAAACTAGGCACTTGAACTACTCTCCCCAGCTATACTAAAAAAACTACCCAACTTTCCAACACTAAAATGTTTTAATTCATGCAGCTTATGCCTTGGTGGACCACAAAATTTGCCTCTCATTTAGATGAATATATGAGTTATGACTTACTAATTCCAAAATAAAGCTCTGAGATCAGAGAAACTGAACAACCCCTAAAGCCAACTGATACATAATATATTCCACATTTGTGTTGGATGGGAGAATACGCTGAGCTGTGAAACACGGGGTCATGACTTGGGTGGAATCAGAAGAGTGCAGACTCCTTCTCTAGTCAGTATCAAATGCTTACTGATATCCCCTGGCTCTGTGAAACTCTGACACTTGCGACATAGAGGAATTAGTGCTACTTGTTCTCTCTATTCTAATACCCAGAAGAGAAAAGTCTATGGCATGGTAGAGTATCTACACGTAGAAACTGTCTACATGTGCAAAGACGTAAACACGTACATGTGTAAAAGCTTATACAATTTTTACCTAGAAAAATAATTTTAAAACAAATGCCCAAATTTGAAAACAGATGAGAAAAAAACTAAAGATTATCAATAAGACAAACAAATCAATGGTAGTATTTCAGTTATCTGGAGAGTAGAACAGATGGTTGGATACAATGGGCAATGCATTATTACACACACAGAGACACACACACACAAACACAATTGGTTAGTGTGGCTTAGATGTGATTTATCTTCCAAAGGTATACTAAGTCCTTCTAGGATGGATACCTAGCGAAGGTGATTAAGTCCACTCTGAGAAATGGATTGTTGCTGTCCTAAGGAGTGTATCAAGTCTCCTAAAGTTAGATTCATTTACTCAAGAACAGGGTCTTATAAAACTATAAGCCTGACTTTTCCCCATTCCCTAGCTTCCTACCTCCCATGTGGGCTCCTGCCTAAGGTACTCAGTCATTGTGTTTCTTGGCCATTAGATGCCAGTCAAATTGTTCGAACTTTCTGGCCATCAGTATTCTGAGCCAAATACCCTTTGTTCTTTATAAAGCATTCATTCATAAGTATCTTGCTAATGCTCACAAAATAGATCTCAGAGAGTTGAATAAAAAGTTATGTAAAAGTATGATACAAACTGAGTCATAACTATCAGATGTATGACTTACCAGGAATGGAGAAATGAAGCGAGGTGTTATAAAAGTCATTTTTGTGGCTTTTAGATTTCACCACAAATCATAATCCAAGACCATCAACCTTTTGGAGGTATTTTCGTTATTTGGGAAGTTGATTTAGTTTGGTTTTTGAGATAGAGTCTTACATAGTCTGGGCTCATTTCAAACTTGCTAGATGGCCGAGCCTGGCCTTCAACTCCTGATCCTCCTGCCTCTACCTCCCCAGTACTAAAGTCGCAGGCATGAGCCACTACTCCTTTTGGGGGATTGACTTCAGGAGTTAAATACTTGAAAATCTTTTAAATATCTTGTGCAATAAAGTTAAGTAAAACCAACTGGATCATGACCTGGATGGCTAAGGATCGGCAGCCATGTGTGTGTGTTTACTATCAATAACGAAAGTAAATAAATCTTAGTGTGTTTGTTTATTTGGTGTTTTTGCACGTTTTGAGACTGGTTACTAGGTATCTCAGGATGCCCTAGAACTTGCAGTCCTACCGTGCAGTCTCCTAATTGCTGCTGTTGCGGGCACGAGCAAACACGCAGCCTGCTACTGTTTCGCTGTCGCTTGTTTTCTTCATTGGAAGGGTTCCTAAGAGCCGGTGCAGCAACCAAGTGAAGTCTTAGGGCCCAGTGCTTGTCTTTAGGATGAATGCCAGATGCTGCCTTCAGGGTTAGCTCCTTTGACTATGCCTCCCTTTCCCCGTTCTACAACTAAAGGGGCTTTGCCCAAAGGAAACCAGGCCTAGTGTCCTCTTCGCTCCAGTGATTCACCCCTCCCTCCTGAACATCAACAGCCAGCAATAATAACCCAGGAGTCTAAACCATGAGTCAGTTTCACTTTCCTGACTCATGGGTCTCTGAAGGAGTCTGCATTATCTACAGTAGCAAGGCCCTGTCCTGTGTCTCAAATAGTCCCTCAGGGGACCTCTGTTTTCCCTGAAGAGGTCCACTAACCATTGACAGATTCAGGAGAAAATCAAGGGATCACTCCTGAATTACAGCTCCTCACCTGCCCCAGCTTCAGAAAAACAAAAGTCTCCGCCTTAAATTAGGCAAATATCCCCCTTTTTCCTCATATAAATACTATTTGCCATAAACTAAAACTGCCATGCTTTAGGTATTGGAAGTAGTACTTAAAGCACCAAGAAAGACATCAGAGTAGAGCAAACCAGGGTTTCTCAAGCTTGGTACTATTGACATTTGGGAAGCAGATCACACCGTGTAGTACCCAGTGCCGAAGGGGTCCTGTGCATTTAGGGTGGTCATTCTGCAGCGTCCCTGGCCTTTTCCCTGTTGAATGACAGATCCTAATCTGCCAGTATTGATAACCAAAAATGTCTCTGGATAGATACCATCAAGAGGCACCTGAGGAAAGAAGAACCTCCCACCTCAATTATTTTTAAATTTAAATTGGATTTGGGAACTGCTTTTCAAAAATTAACTTGCTACTTTCTAGAAACACCTACAGCTACTATAAAGAAGGGGGTATGAATAAAAATACTGTTTAATTTCATCTGATAGAACTTTTATGATAAATCCCAACCCTGAAGTTACTAGTGATCTCAGATCCATTAGTAAATTGAATTTATTTCTTAGACATTTAAAAGGAATCTTTGTTGCTCTAATACCTTCCCCCTCCCTCCTCTCCTCTCTCCTCTCCCTCACTCATCCTTTATCTCAGGAACAGAAAAACAACTTGCTCAACAGATCGTGTGCTTGATAAACTTGATAAAGATGAGAAAATTTTGCACCTGTAATCTTCAGATTTAGAGATGGTTTTGTATGAGTCAATAATTTTTTTTGCTTGTTTTGTTTTTTCAATCCTAAGGATTGTGCTGAGGACCTCAGACACACAAGGCAAGCACTCAACCAACTAATCCATATCCCTGGGACTTGTATGGGTTAATGATTGCTTTGAGAGTTTGGTACCAAATGGAGTGCACAGAGTGACAGAATCCCAATAATGTTCCACATTTGTCTCTACTTAGGAACTTTTGAAATAAAGATAAAGCCACAAAGAAAAGCCACAAAGACTTCTATAAAAGACATGATTTTTACAGGTTCTGAAAGATAATGACTAAAGATACTGTTGCCACTTTTAAGTACAATCACATGATATATGACCTCAAAAATCACTATGGTTTTGAGAACCATTTAGTCTTCTCAACAATGAAGAGAGATTAATTCTACCTATTAGGTCTTTCTTCTGTGTTGATCACAAGTAGAATCATTCACTTTCCGCTCTTTGTCACCAGAGAGAATTCTACAGCACTTGGAAAACATGATGAACTTAATTATTAGTCAATGGCTGCATTCCATTCAAGAGCACTCAACACAGTATTATACATTATAAACTGATTGAAATTGGAGCAATCTCCAGTTGACAATGCATTTTTTTAAAAAAATACAACTAATTTTAAGTTTACGTTTTACTGAACACATCAAGCAGATCGTTTCCAGCGTCTCTGAAAGTTATAAAGTCCTTTTACATATTAAAATAGAAGTGAGAAAATAGATCTTTGGAATCTAGAATCTAAAGTACAGCCTTATAACCTGAAGCATATTTGGTGTGACTGTTTAGACTGTGGATAAAATGCAAAAGGACAGGCCAGGAGTTGATTTAAAAAAAAGTTTCAAATTAGTCGCATTTGGTGAAAGAAAAAAAAAACTAAACACAGGTGGCTGTGATGTTCACATTGTCTAATATTTTTCAGACCAAAATACATCCTGAAATCCTAAACATTCAACTTCTGAACTCATTTCTAGCGACTGAAAGGGGATTTTAAAATCCAAAAGGGTTGTATTAAACCAGTCTGTTCTTTTGCTCCTTATAAAATACGTTTGCCTTTTAGCAATGGAAACTAGAAATAGGTAGATGTTGAGGATTTTTGATGCTTTTTGAGGATCGGGGTTGCTCATCTTGAAAATCTGTTGGTTTGTGGGGCTTCTTTGGGGCCTTGAGCCCTTTGCCCTCCATTTGTGCTTTATCTGTCCCTGCAACTGGAGACAGCAGCTTGGTCGTTAACATTCACTTCTGATAGGATTCTCGGACTTTGGCCTGCAGAGCATCGCAAGTCTTCTTGGCATCACCCAGAAGCATAGCTGTGTTGGGTTTGTAGAAGATCGGATTGTCTACTGCAGCATAGCCAACACCCAGGGACCTCTTCATGACAATGACCTACAAGCCAAAGAGAGAAGCAATTCTATTCAACAGGACATGATAGGTGCAAAGTATTGCCTTTCCCTGGTTTTGTTGTTGTACTTAAGTGTATGTTACTTTTTTACTTTCATTTATTTATATGCATAGGAAAATATAAATAAATGCACAGTTATAGGGTCCAGATGGCATTTCAATACATGTGGGTATTACTTAGTACTTAAATCAGGTAAAACATGTCTATCACCTCTGACATTTGTCATGTATTTATTTATGGTGGGAACAGTCAAACTACTCCATTCCAGCTCTATGAAATATACAAGACATTACTCATAGAACCCAGTTGTGCAATAGCACACAGGATTTCTTTCCCGGGTGTAAAAAAAGACCTGTTCCACTATTAATTGTTCAGTACTAATTATTTTTAAATGGATATTTATGTTACATTAATGCTCATATTTAATCACACTCTTATGCCCGTTAGAAGAAAGTTCTTATTAAAAGTTTATCTGTAAGTGAGAAGATTACAGTGATTTTTTTTCATCCTTGCACTTTTCTCTACAGAGTCTACGAATAACATTTTCTAATCAGAAAAATAACACAGTGAGGTCATCCATTTTTCTATGAATAAGCTAAAGAAAACAAACTTAGTGCATAAGCTTCCACATGCAAATTCTAACATAAATATAACTGAGTTGGGGAAACAGTAAGACTCTTGTCTATCACTTTAGCGTAAATCAGAAAGTTCTGGGACAAAGACGTGTCAAAGTCTTTTCTCTCCAGGATGGAGCTAATAGAATAGAGTACACCAACCAAGCACCATGATGGAGCTTGGTTGTGGTGCTTGGTTGACCAAGAAACACTGACATAGCACAGATATACATACTGACATTTATTACAGATTTTGATATCCTGCAAATGTCAAATTGGTTCTTAAGAAATTAAAAGCCTCTGAATGGTCTTCTGGAACATACAATCTACTCAAAACTGGATGTAGTGAAAATGTGCTCACACATTATATGACATTAGCACAATAATGAAACTTTGAAGTCTTTCAAATATTGACTATGATATTATATATATATATATGCCATACATACATGAGCAAGGACATTTTGAATCTATTCACTCATCTCAAACAGTACATTTTAAACTCATGTATTTGAAACAAAAGAAACAAAATTAATGAGTAATATACATTGTTACTATAGTTTCTTTTTAAGTTATATTTTATTTTATTTTAATTATATGTATGTGGTGGAGTGTGCAAATGCAAACTTTAGGATCTGGAAGGTGCTGGACCCCTAGTCACAGGTGGTGGTGAGCCTCCCAGTGTGAGTACTGGGAGCTGAACTCTGGTCCTCCGCAAGAGCAGTAAACACTCTTAACTGCCAAGCACCCCTCTGGCCCCAGCCTTGCTGTAATTCTTACAATATAAGCATGGTTTTGGAGCAGTAAAGCAATGTCCCTATTCTGGGTCAGAAGAGCATTTAAACGTGTTTGAATTCTGTAAAATCTAGCCATGAGCTTTGCGCAGGAGCCATGTGCATGAGCGAAGTGTCCTTTCTCGTGCCATGTTATTGTTGGGATTTTTAAATCACCTCCCTGTTAGACAGTCCATAACAACATACAAATACCCATAAAAAATAAATTGGAAAAAATGTGCTTGTCTTGGTATAGGAAGGCGATGATACTGAACCACTGTCCCAGAGGGAAGCCATCTGCTTCACTGGACTCAATCTGGAATTTGGCCAGACAACATTCCAATTGCTTACAGCCCTTTCTTCAGCTGTGGTAACAGATTTTTGCTAATCCAGCCACATAATCTCATCTGGTTCTACTCACGATGCAGCATTCACTCGGGTTCTATGGTGGCTGGAGAACAGAAGGAAGCTGGACATGGAGACCTGGCCCTCCCCTATGATTGCAACTCTGAGACTCCTAAAAGGCATCACCAATTCTCATTAAGTTTCATGTGCATATATTTCAAGTGACATTTAATCGTGAGAATGAACGTAAGTCTAAAGATATACCTGTTTAGACTTCCAGACCTCCAGAACTGGCATGCCCGCAATAATAGAGTTGGGATCCTCTTGAGCTGCTGAATTCACAGTGTCATTAGCTCCAATGACAAGAACTAAATCAGTGTCTATATTTGAAGACAGAGAGGAGAGACAGAATATATAAAACACAGTGGGGCATTGCACTTCTTTTTAGGCAAATTATAATGATTTATTAACAAAAAAACAAATAATCATAAGAGGCTCACTTTGTGCCAAGTGCTACATACACACTGCTTTACCAGAAAATGGCACCAAGCTAGAAGCCAGCAGTAGGACTTGCACAGAGCTTTCGCATCCTGACCAAAACCTGCTCTATGATGCTTACCCTCCCATCGGAGCTACCTAATCTGACTTTATAATTCATTTATTGTCCCCAAATTATCTTGCTATTCACATGATTTTATAAGATCTGAATCCATTTTCAACTCTTAAAATGACCAATTAAGATGCAATCTAATGTCAAAATAAAAAACAATGTCTAAAAGTCTGTGCTGTACTAAAGCGGTGTCCATAATTCCTGGAACTGGTTGGTTTTACACATAATTTAACAACAGTTAAATTTTAAAAGGAGTGTAAAATTAAAATGGTCTAAATTCTCTCTCTAAGGACTATAATTTAAATTACCTAAGGATGCTGCCAGAAATGCCATGTGCATCTAGACATACAAACAAATTTCATTGTTTTTTCCCTCTAATAAACAGTAGTGTGTGTGTGTGTGTGTGTGTGTGTGTGTGTGTGTGTAGTTTACAGTGGAATCTTGCCAGAGGGAACTGATCTAATTTTAACAAACATGATCTTGGGCCAAACATCATTACCATTCCACACGTACACAATGACAGCTATAAAGTACAGTGCCTTATCTTATGAAGTCCCAGTACTTATAAATGAAGAGAGGAGGAGAGAGAAGAGGAGAGAAAGAACACATGAGCTACTTCATTGATCAAGACTTAGTACAATAGAAAAACTAGCATTTCATACACCAAGCACTCATCCACAGAAGCACTTCTGTAAATGAGGAGTCTGTGGTGAGTGTGTAGTTCAAGGCTACCAGAGTAAGGACCTGGATTCAAAAGCCAGATCTATCCAGGTTCCAGATTCACCTTCACACTATGCCCCAGGATTTTCAGCATCCTTCAGTTCTCGTGAAAGAATACATTCAACTACGCATTTGATAAATTCGTTGCAACTCATTGAATAAAAGCCTTTGCTCATCTAACTGTGGCCTCATATCTATTACAGTCACATCACTCTTTAATTTCTCGGTCTTCACTAACCCCACAATCCTATTCTAAATGTAGTACCACTTCATGCATAATATCTAAGGATGTTTAAAGAGTGTCATCATCTCCACTGCTTACCTGGGAAATCATTGTTGATCTCATCCATTTCCAGCACAATATCATAGGGCACTCCCGCCTCAGCAAGAAGCACGTTAAGCTGGCCAGGCATTCGGCCCGCAACTGGGTGAATTCCAAACCTGGACATGAAACAAATGAACAGCTGGCCTAACTTGATAGGCCAAGTGTGCAGAGGTTCCAGCATCCCCTTTGAATCTGCACGCCTTGTTCTTGGCACCTCTGCTTTCTCCTAGCCCTATCTGATTTCTGCAAGCAGAAGGGGAATTTGGTGAGAAATATGGTCATTCTACAAATGCTGAAGTTGGAAATTCAGTGTCTTCGGACTTATAAACTATAGCTTCATAAAACAACACAGTAACTTTGAAGCCTTATTCTTCCATGTATGTCTTAGGTGCCACGACCTTTCAACAGTATTAATATATAATACCCCTTTGCCTTTAAGGGCATCATATTCTCCCATGGTACTTTCTGATAGATCCTAATCTCTTAAAACAGAAAAATCAGTCTGGAATTGTTTCCAATTTAAAAGTCAACATTAGTCTGTCAAACATTGCCGCCATGTTCAATTTTAGCCCCTATGATAAAAGGCAGAGAAAAAATACTATACTCATAGTGTTGAAGGTTCTGTTTTTCAGAGACTGATACTAAACATCACAAAAGAAATGAGATAGTGACACACTGAAGTATTTAAAGTACGAAGTACATAACACGTGGAGTTCTGTAGTTAAAGCAAAGAGGCTGAAGTATCAAGTGGTTTCTTCCAACCAGACACCTTGTTCTTTGTATATGAATCCTGTCTTGGCCACCATATTTATCTTTCAACACCTGGAACATAGGAAGAGTTCACAAAAAGTGACTGAATTAATTCAGAGAAGAAATGTCATTTGTAGAATCTCTTGGTAGGTATCCATCAAACCTCAGCTTTAATACAGTTGAGAGAGGATAGAGAGACAGGAAAGAGGACATGAGAAGGGAAAACAACCCCCATTCCAAAGTTTGGATGGAGCTCCTCCTCAGCCCAGAGGCAGGAGTTCCAGCACATCTAACATTTGCTGTGAAGGTTGCCTAGAGACAATATTCCTTTTGTATGCAAATGTTTCTAATAAGAATGTTAAAGTAGCAATGAGTCATTGCTAAATATTAGCAATGACTCATTGCTATATATTAAGACCCAAGCATATAGATCAACCCTCATCAGAGAAGCTTCTTCGTGCAGCAGTAGTTAATACAGAGGCCCACAACTCAACAGCATGTAGGGAATGAGAGACTTTGAAGTATTCAGCCCTAAGTGGGCTATCTACAACAAACCCCTCTCCTCAAGGCTCAGGGATGTATGTGGAAGAGGGGGGAGAAAGATTGTAAGAGTTGGAGGTAGTGACTGACATCAAGGAAGCCGCATTTTCCAGGCACAAGAAGCTATTTGCAATTGAGAGCTCTTGGAGAGGGAATGCCAGTTTTCTCTAATGGACTGACGTTGAGTCTATCAGTCACATTCCTTAGCCAGCCTCATGCTCAGAACAGTTGGCCAACTCAAACTAAACTCCACACAGTTATTTAGCAGTTTTTGCTGTTTTCTTTGGTCTTGTTTTGTTTAGGACAAAGAAAGAACATGAAGTTGGGTCAGTGGGAAGGTAGGGAGGGACACTGGAGAAGGGGAAGAATATCATCTATATATTGTATGAAATCCTCAGTGAATAGACTACAACACCAGGGGGAGAGACGTACATATATACAGCCTTACTCTTTTCCTAGACAAAAACCTACAATTTTTTTAGACATGTCGTGGGAAACCCTATTCATAATAAAGGATGTTTAATAGCACCCCCTTATGCAACCCTTGTCACCTACATGTATATCTTACCAAATTAAAATCCAATCCAAATGATTATCTGAGCCACCCTATAATCCCACTCAGTGAAGCAGAGAGAAAGAGTTGAGAGAGCTGGCTCTGCAGTCAAGAGCACTTGCTGCTCCTCCCAAGGACTGGAGGCACAACTCCCAGGATCCAAGGTTGCTAACAACCACCTATATATAGTTCCAGCTCCAGGGGATCTGCTGCCCTCCTCTGGCCTCCGTACATATTGCACTCATGTGCTCATAGTCCCACAGGACCTTAATGCTTACCTTGAACCAACACAAATAACCTAGGATAATTATAAGATAGCATCTAAGACTTTTAAGATTAGGACATGAATGTATGGAGGGAATGTATTGCTTAGTCAACCACAAGTAATATTAAAAGTCCATGAACTAGGGTTCTATTTTAGCTGACAACCAAATATACACTCCATGTTTTTCTTTTAGAACTCAATGCTTAGAAACTCTTTGGTTCCAATTTTTTATTTAATTTTAATTTAGCTTTGTTTTATATTTAATACTGCCTTTGTTGTCTTTAAATTTCTCTGTCTACCATTTTTATGATTTAATAGTGATGTCTTGGACCAAGTTAAAAAATAAAGACTCTTGAAATATATTAGCTCTTGTTCTAACATCTTGATTAGCTACAGACTGCACAAAGACAATATTTCTGTTTGGCTGGTTGTAGAGGGTAAATAAGCACAAAGCTAGCCATCATGTTACAATGACTATCCCAAAGGGGGATCACTTTATATATCTGTTTGCATAATAATTTATTACACTGAGCTTTAGGGCTCTATGTTTGGAGCAAACTTCATGTAAGATTATTAAAAGAGAATGCCAATGTTTTGAGAGAAATAACAGAACACATTCAAATTTGTGGAAATATATATGCATGCTGATGAGTCAACATGAATTTATAACAGTTCTGGCCCATGGAGCTGGCTAATCTCCAAAGCACGTATTAAAATTAATTGTATTAGACACCGGTTGGCCATAAGCAGCAATTTTCATGAACGGACCAGCCAAAGCTCATCAATGCTCCATCATCACATAACGAATATCTAGATCCAGAATTCTAACATAGAAAGACTACCAGCCTTTTAGTTCTGCTCTTGGGGCCATTAAAATGATCCTTTATTATGCACACACTTTAAACACTAAGTCAGCTATCCCTGACCACAGCAGGATTCTACAAAGGAAAACCTCTACTAACATGGAATCACAGAGTGGTCCCCATGCACCCATAACTTTTTTCATCTCCTCCATCCCCTCCTGCACCATCATTACAAGAGGGTATCACTGTGCTTTTCCCACCAGGGGCTCCTTGAGCACAAGAGCCATGTCTTACTAAGCAGTCCCCAAAGTCCCTGGCACTCTATTTCAGGCCCTCCATGAAAAGAAGAGGGTTTCAGACAGCATATCCCAAGACTATACACTGGCTGATTAAATTTTAAATCTCTTTCTAATGAAACAATTTGTGGTCCAGGTAGCAGTCAGAAGTTTCCATTTGCACAAGCATTTGGACAATTGACTTCTACACCCCTCAGTTTCCTCATGAGGATGATGGAATTGAAAGGAAAGCTTCTACAGGGGATTGTGGGATTTAAATAAGACAGCTAACAAAGAACTTTACCTACAAAGTGTTTTTCACCAGCACCAAACAACTGAAGGACTTCATAACTGTGGTAGTTTGAATAAGAATGGCCCCCAAGCCAGGCAGAGGTGGTACATGCCTTTAATCACAGCACTCAGGAGGCAGAGGCAGGTAGAGCTCTGTGAGTTTGAGACCAGTCTTGTCTACAGAGTGAATTCCAGGACAGCCAGAACTACACACTGAGAAACCATGTCTCACCCAAAAANAAAAAAAGAATGGCCCCTATCCCCTATAGACTCATATATTTAAGTGCTTGGTCATTAGGGAGTGGTGCTACTTGAGAGGGATTAGGAGGTGTGGCCTTATTGGAGGAAGTGTCACTGAGGGTGGACTTTGAGGTTTCAAAAGCCCAAACCAGGCCCAGTCTCTCTCTCTCTCTCTCTTTTCCTGCTGCCTGTGGATTTGTGGATTCAGATGTAGAACTCTCAACTACTTCTTCAGCACCATGTCTGCTTGTATGCCACCATGCTCCCCACCATGATAAAAATAGTCTAAACATCTGAAATTGTAAGCAAACCCCAATTAACTGGTCTCTTTTATAAGAGTTTCTGTGCTCATGATGTCTCCTCACAGCAAAAGAATACTGGCTATGACAATAACCCAGCACAGCAATTGCACGAGTCTGCTCAAATACACCTTAGTAATAGAAATGCTCATTGTACTCAACAATTAAGTGTATATTTTCTATGCTCACATATTCCAAACCAATATGCGTTTTTACCTTCGACAAATGTTAGGTTTCTTCTTTTAGTAACATTCTAGGTTGCTTTTCTGATTTTTACCTTGAAATGCTAATGTAATATATAGTAAATATTGATATAGTCTCCCAAAAGCCAGAAGTTCTTTGTACTTGCAACAACAAAAAAAACAGAGAAATGATGCAATTAATATAAATTAAAATCAATAATAATGAACATTATACTCACTGAGAACTTTGTAATAACTAATATTCAGAGGCATGTCAAATTTCAGGAGTCCGCAGTTAACCATTCAATAGATACCAGTAGGCTAAAAAGTATTGCTTTATTTGACAGACACAGCAAACAACATCACCAAAGTCAGAATAATCTCTGAAAGTATCTTCCACACTTTTTGTCATTTTTGTCTTTTAACTATGAGAATTATAGTCTTTGGTGGAAACTTATATGACAAAAAAGCTTAGTACTCAGTTAGCAATTAAAAATAGGCTCAAGTCCTTTGGGTGGGGAATGGGGCAATGTACTCTAATGAAACAACTCAATCTGTTAGGTTTTAATTGGTCAAGAAAGAATAAAAACAAGTAAGAATTACACAGAACTATTCATGGACATCTAGTAACTGGATAAAATCTGGGAAGGGAGCAATTCAAAAGTATCATTTTTAAAAAGCTTCTTTTGTAGTTGACAATGATATAAACCCCGTTCTGACAGCTTTTTGCAATTCTACATTAGATTTCAAATACTGCACATTTTAAAAGAGACACAACTTCATCTTCACACAACAAGATGAATTCCCATGATCACAGGCTTTGAAGATGATATGTTCTAACCATGGTTCACTGTAGCAGTTGGTCTTGGACATGTGGAGCTATTAAAGATTATAAAACATTCCCCCACATGGGTCCTACCACAACTGTTCAAATAAATCCTATTTTCCTTTTGACATTATGGAAATGTCTGTCTATATCAGCTATGAAACACTGAATTATTGAATTGAGCATTCTAATTCAACAATTAGACAAAGAAACTAAGTCCAGTGGGGCCCCTTCCTAGTGCTTCTAGAATTTTCGCCACCTTGTAGACTCAAAATTTCAAATACTGAAAGGCTCCGTGGGTGGCTTTGTTTGCTTTGTTTTTTGCTTTTTTTAAGATGTACTTTATAACCTTCAACGACTCAGTTTTAACTCCTTATATTCACTGTGCAAAATAATTTCTATATTTAACATCTTTGAAGGGTTAACTTCCTTTACATTATGGAATTTTCATCTTAAAAGCAAATTGTAAAATGGGGGCAATGCAGATGACAATATTTTGGAATTCTGCCTTCCCAAAGCCATTGCCTCACAATTTTCTAAGTATTTTGGGGACTGGTAGATTAGTAACAAGAGAGAAAGAAAAGTAAAAAGTGAAAACCTATTTCTATTTTAAAACCATAGATGTCTCTAAATTATTAAAACTGTTGTCATGGTTCCTAACAGTGGGAGTGGGGACCATCTCTGACTCTTTTGCTTGCTTTTGGGAACCTTTTCCTCCTACTTGGTTGCTTCTTTCAGCCTTGATCTGAGGGTATGTGCCTAGTCTTTTTGTAACTTGTTAAGCCAAGTTTGGCTAACATCCCTGGGAGGCCTGTTCTTTTCTGAAGGGAGAGGGAAAAGGAGCAGATGGGGTAGAGGGGAGGAGGAGACCAGAAGAAGTGGAGGGAGAGGAAACTGCAGTCAGAATGTAATATATGAGAGAAGAATGAATGAACAAATGAATGAATGAATGAATGAATGAACTATTGTCATAAATACTTGTAGTTTTATGTTGCCTCCGTATCCATTTGGAAGACAGGGCTGTTACATTCAAGAAACACAGTGTGGTTGTTTGAATGTAATTGGCCCCCTATAATCTTATACAGAGTGGCACTATTAGGAAGTGTGGCTTTGTTGCAATAGGTATGACCTTGTTGGAGGAAGTGTGTCACTGTGGGGGTGGCCTTTGAAATCTCCTATGCTCAAGCAAAGCTCAGTGTTATAGTTCACGCCCTGTTGCCTACAGATCAAGATGCAGAACTCTCAATTCCCTCTCCAGCGCCATGCCTGCATGCTGCCATGTCGGCCGCGATTAAATGGAGACGGAAACTGTAAGCCAGTTTCCACGAAATGATTCCCTTTAGAAGAGTTGCCCATGGTCACTCTTCACAGCACTGGAAACCCTAACTAAGATACACAGCTTAGTCATCCCTGACATTCTTCAGCTTCCTGTTTACTCCTCCCTGAGGCTGATCCAGGTTCTGCTCTGTACATCTGAAGCTATACTGCAGTCTCGATGCAGCCCATAGATTCCTGTCCACTTTCTCTAAACTCATGGAACAGGCAGAACTCCTCACAGAGAAACTGTATGGATACTGCCTTGGACCCAGTAAAGACCTGGGCGCTCTCTCTCTCTCTCTCTCTCTCTCTCTCT
>LOEQ01004371.1:14919-25084 GCA_001685075.1 Bramus lutescens | reverse complement strand
CTCTCTCTCTCTCTCTCTCTCTCTCTCTCTCTCTCTCTCTCTCTCTCCCCTCTCGGATGCTGACTGAACATGATAGTTTCCCTCTAATCTTCCCAGGTGGCCTTCTCTGGGATTTATAAGTAATAAACCGTTTCTGTGATGTCACACAATTTAATAGCTTTCCTTCTCTGTGTGACCTGGCCAACGCCCTCTTCACAGTAGGCCTCTCCTAGGGACTGCTCACCGTGATGGGCATTTACTGAGCATATATCAATCAAGAGACACAAGGGCAAGCAACCTGTAAGGAATCAAGGTCACAGACTGGCCACTAGGGCATCAGATCACCCATCAGGAAACAATGTCATATGAAAGGCACACTACAAACAACTGCTGTGTCGCCTACCCAGGAGCCCTGCCAGGACAGGGCTAGATTTAAAAGCACCTTTCTAGCAGAGACACTAAAGCCAAATTAGAGGAACATCACACCTTAAGAATGAAAATAGACCTTAAAGATCCTCCTAGGACCTTCAAGCCATTCTAGGAGAGGAAACAGTTATTTGGAGTTACACTGTTATATAGACATAGTGATCTGTCGCGGAATGTGTTAGAAACCCCACCGTAAATGCGAGAGATGGCCCTTCAAGGACTTCTGTATTCTATATTTGCATGCAACAATAATCTGTTCTGAGGAGGATCCATGGAAGTAATAAAAGGATTTGTTACTAGAGTCAATAGTTTTACATTTTACTTATACATTTCTCCTATGGCCAATATGGCAGATGAACTAAAAGAAAAGGTCTTGTGGTCTATCAAATACTTGTCAGAATTTTTGACTGACAGTCATAAGTCCCTTAAAAACACAAGGAGAAGACGTTTAGAAATAATTTTAGTAAATTGGTTTGAAACAAAAACCTTCTAAAATATGAGGTCAGCATAGTAAATGTTACTCAAATCATCTTTGGTCACCACCAACTGTGTGGGGCTAGTCCTTTCATCTCAAGAGAATCATGGTAATGAGATTAAAAAAAATCTTCATGACAAGGCAGCTGCTGTCCATAAAAATCAATCACTGTAAAAGACCACGCAGTCACTCTCTCTGATGAGGCCTCTCAGGCTAAGCACAGATACTGCACTTCTAAAATGCTGAGCATTATTAGAAGTTCAGACAAAGTCACTCATACAATTCCAAATGAAAAGAAATACTTCATTTAATTTCCTATGGCTTGCCAGCATGGGGATAATGCTTTGTACCTTCCTTTCTTCATTTGAGGGTAATTAAGAGCTAAACTGCTACTCTGGTTCTGAAATCTGGTATTCATCCATATCCTTTCCTTCCTCAGGAAGGAAAAATGTTATGCAAGTCAAAGAGCTTATGAAAGTGTCTTAGGGGCACAGTTTTTCTAAGGTAGAATAATGGACCCTGTTCTGCGAATGTGAGTGAAGAGATGCTTGACAGTCTACAGACAAGCTTTCCGTCTCTCCGTGTCACATACTTCATTGGGCTACTCAAAGAGAAAACAAGTCCTCAGAGTGGACCAGGTACAACAATCCCATTTGAATGATAACACCGTCCTCTGTCTTTCTCACACCAAGATACAGCCTGGACTTTCTATAACTGAGCTGAAGCCAGTTATCTAGCTCAGAGTGACAACCTTCCAACTACTGACCCTACTTCTGTTCCCAAAAATAATTAACAAGACCATGAATGATAATATCAGAGTGAAAATTAAACTTCCTTTTCTGACCAGTGTTCTAGAACATTACATTCTGGCATACTGTAGTGGTTTAGTTAAGAAATTATACGTAATTTCATCCATTTGCCTGGATAGTAATCCTGTTGAATGCTCTTGGAATGCAATAGCTAACGAGCACCGTGAAATGACAATTAGAAGCGAGGTTTAGAAGAATCTGGAGATGAAATAAGAAAAGGACTTTTATTTACACGGCTCTGTCCACACGAATCTCATTGAAGAATTAGAATGAACTGAGTTTATTATAACTAATCTTGAACTAGAAGTCAAAAATTACCCCATGGTCAGAAACACTGACTTCATCCTATGAAAGTGCTCTTTTTCAAACTGGTGGCATGCCTGTGGGATTAGGGTGGGGTGGTGGGTCGAAGGAATGAGTCCTGGAGAAGACATTACAAAGTGCCTGAAGTTCTAACTGTTACCACAGACAGTCTTCACTACACTGATCTGGAGAGAGCGGAGGACAGTAAACAGCCAAATGATCTAGAGAAAGGGCTGCGACTTCCAAAACTCTTTCCTGACACCCCTAATCTGGAGGATGGCTGATGATCCTACGCAAACGGCTCAGATCTACATGAATGCAGGTACTTGCTTTGCTTCTCCTTCCTCTCTGATGCCGACTGGCACAAATAACCTCCTTCCCACCCTTCTGTGTTTTTCAAGCAGGCAAGCCAAGTGCAAAGCAGCAGAAGTACTAGCTAATTTATCTCTACCAGCTGTAACTAGAACTGACCCAGTGGGCTATGATATCACGCTTCTTCCTCTTTTCAGTTAGCATTTGGATTTGCAAGTTATAAATGTCCCCCACTTCAGGATTGAATTCTGCAATCTATGTCCCAACCTCTCAGTGAATGCAAAACCCTGCAGCACTGTGGTAGTTTGAACGACAATGGCCCCAGTAGGGCTTGTGTTTGAATGCTTAGTCCCCAGTTAGTGGAACTGTTTGGGAAGCAGTAGGAGGTGTAGCCTTCTTGAGGAGGTGTGCAGCTGGGGATGTTTTCAAAAACCCATGCCAGAGCCAATCTCTCTCTCTCTTTCTCTCTCTCTCTCTCTCTCTCTCTCTCTCTCTCTCTCTCTCTGCCTGCTACCTACCTATGGTTCTCCCCCCCCCTTGCCTGTAGATCAGGATTTAGGGCTCTTATAGCTACTGTTCCAGCATCATGCCTATCTACTCCCTGCCATTATGGTCACAAACTAACCTTCTAAAACTGTAAGAATCCCCCAACCAAATGCTTACTTTTGTAAGAGTTGCCTTGGCTGTGGTGGTTCGAACAGTAACTAAGACAAGCACTACAAAATTAGATTTTTACTCACTGATCTCGCCCCAGACCCAGAACAGAGCCTGGAGCACAGTACTACAAGATTGTTTGTTCAGTGATTGGTCATAAATATGAATAGCCATGCCTTTAAGAAAAGAACACAGCAGAACTACCATGAGACTGCCAGACAATGTTGCTCTACTAGGTCATCCGCCTGGCCCACGTCCTTTCCCTTCAGAAGCGTGTGCCTTTGTAACACCACAAATCTACATGTGGCAGCTCTTCCTGGACCCTAAACATGACACAGCATAGGAAGCTGGACTCTGCCTGTTTGAATCTAGGTCAGAGATCCAAGCTACTTCACCTTTAAGTGTGTTGAGGAATCAATTTCTCAGAAAAAGAACATACATTTAAACCTATAGCCACACCACATAAAATTATAAAACACTAATAAACTGCAAGTACCGTAGGCAACTTGATGTGTTAGATGAAGTAGTACACACACACACACACATTTATTTTAAGCCTAAAAATGAAAACAGTCCATTTTATTAGTACAGATAACTGAAAATGTTCCCTGAGCAGCATCCTGCTTTATACACCTGGATCTATTTGTTTTCCCACAGCATACTAAAGGAAATTTATTCAGATGTTTATACTTTTTTTTCTTCCTAGCTTATGAGACTGGGAGCTGAGCTTTATAGTTTTACATTATCAATACCTAGCAAGTAAAATGTTATTGATAAGCTGTTGATAGAAACTGCTTAATATTAACATAAAATTTTTAAAAAAAGCTGGAGAGATGGCTTAGCTGTCAAGAGCAGTTGCTGCTCTTCCAGAGTACCAGGGTTTGATTCCCAGGACCCACAACCATCTGCACTCCATTTCCAGGGTATCTGATGCCCTCTTCTGACCTCCACAGGCATCAGGAATGCATATAGTGCTTAAATATACACGCAGGCAAATCGCTCATTCAAATGAAATAGAATTAAATTAAACTTAAAAGTAACATATAACATCAATTAGTCAATCAAAGAAATCGAAAAGTATTTCCACAAATTCAAAAGGGCTTCTACAACAATGCAAGTGATAACACTTTAGGGAAAGAAAGTCAAGTATTTATTAATTACAAATAAAAAGTATACAACTTCCTAAGATTTACTCATTAGAAATGTGATTCCTGTCATATAATCAATCCAAAGTTTGGGAAGTAAAGCAAAAAGGAATACCTGTGCTCTTGTACTTTAAGGTTTTTGTCTTTAAAAAAAAGTCAGAATGAGTTTTGTAAGCTGACTGGACAACTAAGAATCAAATGATACTCTGAGCACTAAATTTCCATGAGACTGGTGACCAAACATGAGTTCTTGTCCTGAAACTTCGAGTGCTTCATTATAATCTCAAGCCTTTGTGGACATGTTATGACTGTGGCCAAAGTAAAGGAAACCAGCAGTGTCTCTGAACCAATCATGGGCCACGAAGCCAGACAGACTGTATGACAGACGCAGTTTCTCTTGGCACCACTTGGGCGTAACTAATTGATGACAATCATATGTCCATATTGGCACTTCTCCACAGGGGATGTGTGTGAATATATGGCCACATCTGGATGCTTGGCATGTTGGGGTCCTGAGGCACAAAGGCTAAAGTCAGAGGCCAGCAGCTACACTTGATGAACACTGTGGGAGCTACAGAGTGATGGAAGGGTTAAATTAGCACAAACTGTAAATACTGATTTATTTCATTAAAATACAAGGTAACTGCTGTAGCCACCTCCCATTTGAACAGACATGTGCCTCTCTATAATAAAAAAGCTACTGTGTGTGTGTATGTGTGTGTATACACCTTTTCAATAAAACTTTCATTTCTCCTACAAAAAGATTCTAACACGCAAACAAAGCAAAATCAAAGTTTACCTGATTTCATTTAATCAAAGAAAATCCACACAGAAATTAAACTGGAAAAGTCTGACAGACAACTGTCACTATGTTTGTAAGAACAATTCCTTTCCATTTCATTCTAAACAAAAAATTCAAAGTGTCCTATCCAAAGCCTATGCTGAAAATTCAACAAATAATAGTAAAAAGTACAATATGTCATATGTAACTCCATTTTCAATATGAAAGGTGGACGAACATAGACCGGTATTTTTTTAGAACTCACAACAAGAGAAATCAGACTGAGCAGTAATTTTATTCTGATACTACACTATGAGTTATCAACAAATTTGATTATTTTAACAAGGGTTTTCAAAAATTATGCAAGACTATGGGGTGTTTTTCTGAAAAGGTTTCTGTTATATCCACAAGATTGCTTCAGTAAAAGAAAATTGATAGCTAAAAATCCCCTTATGGATGTATAATTAGATCTCTCATGAACCTTAAATAATTACTCTTCCTATGCAGAAACCATTCTGTATAGCAGTAGTTGATATATGCCATCATAGATAAAACTCTCATTTTAACCTGATCAAAACCTAAAAGTTCATGTGCCTGATATCTTTTCGGACTTGCTCATCTCTCTCATCCATTTCCCTAACTTCTTTCAAGTCACTGAACAATCACGAGGATTTTTTTCTCAGGGGGAGAGGTGTGTGTGTGTGTGCATGTGCATGTGGTAGTGTGGGTGCACATAGGTCAAAAGTCAAACTCAAGCATCAGAAACTCACCTCACAAGAACAAGGATTCCCGACTCGGCTAAGCTGGCCGGCCAGTAAGCACCAGGGATCCAGCAGTCTCTACCTCCTCAGTGCTAGGCTCACAAGCACACACCACCGTGCCTGCCTTTTGACACAGGTGCTGAAAATCAAACTCAGGTCCTCACGCTAGTGCAACAGGCACTTTGCTCACGAAGCTACCTCCTCGGTCCTCAGGTTATAACTTTCAAGTCTGCACCCACTCCTCTAACACAGAGCTGCTTTGCTAAGCTGTCTTGTTCACCTGGGCTGATTAGTGAGCAGCCAGAGAGAAATGCCAAATTAAGGACTCCCCTAGCTGAGGAGAGCCAAAACATGAAAGCCATCTTCCGTGTGCTCTTTTATTATGATTGCCACTCACCCCCTAAACGTTCACATGGTGGTGGGAAGCGTTACTAATATATTAGACTTTTTCACATGTGGGCTGAATAAAGAAAGTAGTTTCTTTAGGAAAATCATACAAGGCTCTTTAACACATCCTTTTCTCTTGCAGGCTTGCAAGTGCATTTAAATGGCAAGGCTACGGCTAAAAAGAAGGTACAGCTTGATAACTTATGTGAAAATAAGAATGAGTAACCAAAAATGAGCTCTTTCTTTATACTTTGATGAAAAACTAATGTCAATGACTTTTCTTGTCCTCAATTACTTTAGATCAGCATCAAATATGAAAATTCTCCACGTTACAACAATGCTGGTCCCTCCCATCATAAAACAGCACTTTAACTCTTTCTGTATTTAAAAGACACAACTATAGATTTTAGGAAGGCATGGGGCAGGAGTGATAGAGAAAAGGGTGGAGAAAAAAGGAAAGGAAGAAGAAAAGTTCAGCTGACATTAAAACCAACTAAGTAACCTCTGATCTTACGGTCTATGCCTCTTTTATAATCATAATTATAATGGATAATTATAATGGATAGGACATTCAAAGAGCAAGATGGCATCTCCATCCAGTTTGGAACACATACTCTGACAAGTTCTAGGTTGTTCTAGGTCCCATGTTGGGTTTATTTTCTTATCGTCTGCCCAAAGACAAAAGCAAAAGGTTGACATCTAAAAGGAATTATTGTTAACAGATATTATCAATCTGGTCAACAGACATTAACATCCTAATGAACTAACTCCATGCAATGAATTATCGTGTGTCTCTGATTTATGGTACCAAGTCAGTATAGTGAACCCACAAAATGAACAGCAGTGTTCCCATGAGGGAAGGCCCCCCAAGAGCTCACACTGTCTTTACTAGATGTGAACAATGTCCCTTAATGGGTACTCCGAGAGGAAAAGAACATAAGCATAGCATTNAGTCAGGTGAGAGCATTGTGTGTAAGTATTTGGGTGTGAAGAAAAGGGAGTTGACGGTTCTTTAAAAAGATGACTGCTTCTCAAGGTGACTTGAGTGTGAGTTGCACTAGTTTGTGTTTTTTTCATGTCAAGCCTCCAAAGGAGTGTTTTGGTTTTTTGTTTGAAGAAGCCTGTAGGCTGCTTATTGCTGACCTAGCTTTGAAGCTCTTGCTTGGGTGGGTAGGACTGTTGGGATGCTCTTCCAAAGCTGTGGACTTTTTGAAAACTTACAACAATGCTGGTCCCTCCCATCATAAAATAGTACTTTAACTCCTTCTGTATTTAAAAGGCACAACTATAGATTTTAGGAAGGCATGGGGCAGGAGTGATAGAGAAAAGGGTAGAGAAAAAAAGAAAGGAAGAAGAAAAGTTCAGCTGACATTAAGACCAACTAAGTAACCCCTGATCTTATGGTCTATGCCTCTTTTATAATCATAATTATAATGGATAATTATAATGGATAGGACATTCAAAGAGCAAGATGGCGTCTCCATCCAGTTTGGAACACATACTCTGACAAACTCTAGGTTGTTATAGGTCCCCTGTTGGGTTTATTTTTTTATTGTCTGCCCAAAGACAAAAGCAAAAGGTTGACATCTAAAAGGAATTATCATTAACAGACATTATAAATCTGGCCAACAGACATTAACATCCTAATGAACTAACTCCATGCAATGAATTATTGTGTGTCTTTGATTTATGGTACCAAGTCAGTGCAACTGCTAGTGAACCCACAAAATGAACAGCAGTGTTCCCATGAGGGAAGACCCCCCAAGAACTCACACTGTCTTTACTAGATGCGAACAATGTCCCTTAATGGGTACTCCGAGAGGAAAAGAACATAAGCATAGCATTGCAATAGCCATCGAGTTCTTCATACAAAAGCCCTGGTTTTGTGCTCCTTGAGACCAATGGGGAAGGATCTAGGCATGCCAGTCCTCCACTCCTCTGCTCAGAAAGCTCCCAAGAGCATCCAACACTCACAAGGCAATTGAGTACAGTTTTCAAAAAGTCCACAGCTTTGGAAGATCATCCCAACAGTCCTATCCACCCAAGCAAGAGCTTCAAAGCTAGGTCAGCAATAAGCAGCCTACAGGCTTCTTCAAACAAACAAGCCAAACACTCCTTTGGAGGCCTAACATGAAAAAAGCACAAACTAGTGCAACTCACACTCTTAGCACAACCTTGCCCCCAATCAAAGCACAAAGAAACACAATTTCTGGCTATTCCCATCCATAAATATCCTGGAATTTAGAACAATAAAGTTTCTCCTTCTAAAATGAGTCGGCCAGACAGATGCAGCAAAAGCTAAGCAGAGAGGTTTGGTGGCGCTCTGAGGACTTCATCACCTTGGGCTACTTGTCTTAAAAGTCACCTTGAGAAGCAGTCATCTTTTTAAAGAACCGTCAACTCCCTTTTCTTCACACCCAAATACTTACACACAATGCTCTCACCTGACTTTCTTGCCTTGCTCGGTAAGCATCTTCACCAAATCAGCAATGGGGTACTGGGCTTTGGCTGCGCAGAGGCCATAACCTGCGAGACAACATTAAGAACAAAAAAGAATGTGGCTTATCTTTGAAATGTTATGGATTAAAACCTCTATCTTGATCAAAATGTATTTCTATGCCAACATAGGCAGGAAACTAGACTAAATGAAAGCATCTTTATTATAAATAAATCTTTTAAAAAAATTTTAAATTTCATTAGTGTATACTTTATGCTTATGTTTTATATATTATTATCCCTTATATGTCTTTTTTTTGTCTAATGAGAGACAGAAACCCGGTGGATCCAGATGAGAGGGGAGGTGTAGCCCAACTGGGACAAGTAGGGAAAGAGGAAACTAATCAAGATATGGGATATGAAAAAAATCTTTTCAATAAAAGAAATCAAATGTAGAACCAAAAACAAAAATCATGGTCTTATAACATCTAGGGAATTGGTTCAAGAAAATACAGTCATTTATTGCACCTTTCCATAGATTTTTCAACAAATATTTGAAGTTATTTCTTAAAGTTTAAATAAAGCTTATTTGTTCAGAAGAAAAACATATAATATTGAATTTGAAACTAATGACCACCTCCTCAATCTCCAATAAGTCTCATGCTACTGAATGACCCTGCTGCAATCCATGCACACACTAGTCTAAGTCCCAGCTGCAATCCATGCACACACTAGTCTATGTCCCCTGCTGCAATCCATGCACACACTAGTCTAAGCCCCAGCTGCAATCCATGCACACACTAGTCTATGTCCCCCTGCTGCAATCCATGCACACACTAGTCTATGTCCCCTGCTGCAATCCATGCACACACTAGTCTAAGTCCCAGCTGCAATCCATGCACACACTAGTCTATGTCCCCTGCTGCAATCCATGCACACACTAGTCTAAGTCCCAGCTGCAATCCATGCACACATTAGTCTATGTCCCCTGCTGCAATCCATGCACACACTAGCCGAAATCCCTGCTGCAATCCATGCACACATTAGTCTATGTCCCCCTGCTGCAGTCCATGCACACACTAGTCGAAGTCCCTGCTGCAATCCATGCACACACTAGTCTATGTCCCCTGCTGCAATCCATGCACACACTAGTCGAAATCCCTGCTGCAATCCATGCACACATTAGTCTATGTCCCCCTGCTGCAATCCATGCACACACTAGTCGAAGTCCCTGCTGCAATCCATGCACACACTAGTCTATGTCCCCTGCTGCAATTAATGCACACACTAGTCTATGCCACTCTCAAGTGTCTTTAATGACAGTGTAGTCCTGTGGATTCTTCCTGGCTTTGTTAGTATTCTTCCAATGCCTTGACTAGTTTTTCCCCTGTTATCCTCCTTAAATATCCAAGTCTTTCCATGAAGCTTTCAATTTTTCCCTTACCTGAGCTTAAATCATAGCTCACCCAGGGACTTCAGCCATTGTGCTGAGTCCTGTTGGCTCAGCCTGGCAGTGGAGCTCTAGCAGTATCACTGTCCAAACTTAATGTCGAAGGAGGAGAAGGAGGAGGAGAAGAACTGAAAACCCTTCTCCTCCAACTCTACTGTCATATTCAAATAAATAAAAAAAAAGTCCTTCCTGGGGCTGGAGAGATGGCTCAGTGGTTAAGAGCATTGCCTGCTCTTCCCAAGGTCCT
>LOEQ01004370.1:118535-128857 GCA_001685075.1 Bramus lutescens | reverse complement strand
GCTATGCTTCCTCCAGGGGCAACTGATCCCCGCAGATTTCACACCCACAGCTCCTCCTTGGAGAAGCAAGCAGCCTATGACATCCCCCAGANNGAATGGCTTGGGAGCACTTCACTGCCTCTGAGCAGTAACCTGAGCCAGCTCTAGCCTGCTGGAGTCCCTGGTATACTTCACACCCACTAGACACGCCTTGGAATCAGATAGCTGGGTCCATCTTACACCCTTCTGCCCTTTCAACAGTTCCAGCCGGCATTAGCACATCCTCTGTACCAGGAGGATTACCCATGTTTGCAAGGAGCCACGCTAGGAGGACTTTGGGTCTCTCCCACCTTTGTCCTCCCCCTCACCCAGACAAAGCCATTCCCCATGAGTGCTCTCATGTGCAGAACCATTGTGCCCAGCAGGTGACTATAACTAGAATTTCCTAACCATCATCAGAGTTCTAGAGAAATGGCACACGCACTGCTGAGACCCACGGTTTCTTGAGACCCTTGCTCTTTGAGGTCCCGTTACAAAGAAATGGGGTGCTGTCTCTAATGTTGGGCAGCATGCCAGGCACTGGGGAGTCAGGACTAAGATGCCAGCTCCCAGTAACACTATATGGTAAGTGCCATAGCAGGGACTCATGATCATAATGCGGGTATGCTAGGTTCTGTCATGAGCTGCAGGCCTCTTAGAGGGATGCAGAACCTAAGCTCTATCAGAACAAGGGTTGTGCCTAGCTGGGTGCTAATGACCGTTTGACATTTGGCACACAGTAGGTGCTCTCTAAATACTTGTTGGATGAACAGTAGCTGAGAAACGAGGTTAATATTAATATAGTTGATCTCAAAGGATGAAGAGAAGCCAGAGAAAGGCAATCTTACCAACAGGACAATTGCTATCAAGGCTTGGGGGAGGGAAATGCCAAGAGAATGCTGGGAACTAGAAATGACTTGTCATCTATGAAGTTCAACGACAACAACAACAACAAAAAACACATAATAGAATTACAAATAAAGAAAATCTCAATGTTTTAAGTGAGTTTACTATTTTATTTTAGGATATATTTATGGCTAGCTTCTGCTGCATACAGCCCACAGGTGTGGAATGGGCATGCCTGATAGACCCTGGGGAAAGATGCTGAAGCTTTGTATGATACCAGCCCTGCATGGCAAACAGAATGAGTGCCTATGGCTAGAAAGGGTTCGCTGCTGAAGGATTGTGTGAAATTTCTTGGAGAGAAAAAAAAATAGTCTCTCTTCTATTAGCCAAACCAATTCTCCAGCCTCTGTTTCCTGGGCTAGTGACCAGCAGGAAGGCACCTCAACAGAAACATAAGTGAGTCCCATTTAGTTTATGTGACATAGGTCTTTGAAGACTTCCCCTTCTGACCCCTCTGCTTTTACACCTCTCTGCAGCCCCCCTGCCCTCAGAACCCAGCACCTCCTGACTGCTTTCCAAATGTTCAAGCCTCCCCTTTCTTTTTCCCTCAATTGTCTGTGCTGTGACTCCCCAAGTCCAGGAAGCTTCCAGGCCAAGCATTTACTATGACACATAAATTCTGCCACAAGGGTGACATGTGGCACCGACCAAAGCTGCTTCTACTAAAGCAGCATTTCAAGCAGGTGAGTAAGTGCGGGAGACACAACAGGGCCATAACGACATGGGAAGGAGAGATCTGGCAGGAAGTCTGGGGTGGATACCACCAGCTGATACCCATAGTGGACAGCTGTCCCTATTCCCATCTGTCACACCCTTCTAGAGGACAATGGACTGGAGTGATGACAGCATTCTAGTTGACCGGCTTCCATGATAATGGAAGGAAACTCAAAGGTCCAGGAAGATCGTTTTCTTGTTTCTAAGAAGAGACAGAGACTTGGGCTGAAAGGGACTCCTCTTGCTGGACCCAGGGAACTGGATGACCCTGCCCAGATGTGCACCAGCAAAGGTGTCCCTGGCCACAGTGAGGAAATAATGCATCAGTAGCCCAAGTGGTGCCAGATGCCAAATGCCTTCTCAAGAGCTCAAGGAAGCGCCAGAGGGCCCATGCCCTGGAGCCTCAGCAGGTGTTCAGGGCTCATCTGACAGTGCTGGCCCCAGCCACTGAGGTCAACAGGGCTGCTGGCCACCCATACTGCTCACCCTCCTGACTCAGGGCCACTTTGGAAAGCTAGCCTTGTACTCACAGCTGTCCTGAGTGCTGCTGTGGCTTCTCTGGAGGACGAAGAGCTTCCCCAGTGCTAACACAGGAGGCTTTAGAGCCATGGTCCCTAACCTCCCCAACGCAGCAACCCTTTAATATTAGCTCCTCATGTTGCAGTGATCCTCAAACGTAAAATTATTCCATTGATACTTCAGAACTGTAATGTTTCTACTGTTATGTATCATAATGTAATTATCTTATATGCAGGATATCTGATATGCTACCCAAAGGGGCCACGACCAACAGATTGAGAGCCTCTGCTTTNAAAAAAAAAAGAGGCAGGGAAAACAGTAATGGGCATCTCAGCTCACTGCTGTTCCATAAGGAAAAAACTGTGTGTAGTGGTGCTTGCCTGCTATCCCAGCATTTTGGAGTTCAGTCACAATGCTCTTCAGGGAAGACTAACTAGGCTACTCAATGGGTCTTGATCATTGATAAGCACTATCCATTTTCTTTCCTTATCAGAGAGTTTGCTCATCCATAAAATGGTCAACTGTACTGCACAGCAAAGGTGCAATAGTGTCTAGGGCACAGCTTCCCTAGCAGAAAGGTGCAGTATTTAATCAGTCACTGTTTAAAGATGGATTGGGGGAAAGAAAAGAAAAGAGAGGGGAATGAAGGAAAGGAGGGAGGGAGGGAGAGTGGGGGGGAGGAAGAAAGGAGGAAGCAAGGACACAAGGAAGGAAGCAAGCAAGGAAGGAAGGAAGGAAAGTAAGAGCTTTAGTAACGATTCCACTGTTGCTTATTAGTAGAAAAACAGTAGAGGCACCAAGCGAAATGTCTTCTGGGCTTCTCAGCTTAGCCTGTGCTAAAAGAGAATGATGCCAACAATCGTGGTCCCTGCCCCATCTCTCCTTCTTTGAAGCACCTTTTGGAGTGTATTTATACAGGGCCTCACACTTGCCAGTACCATGTCCACAAGCACACACAGGACTGAAAGCTGAGACCTCTGGTTGCTGTATACAGATGGCCCACCAGTAGTCCTTCATGGCAGGTTAACAGTCTCTACCCTTACAACCCACCCTGCTACGCCCAGGGCTGCAGACATTTCCGTCAACATCTCACAGCTGTCAGTTTGACAGGAGCGTTAAGAAATATCATGGTACCCAGTGCCAGCAAGTTGCTCAGCTCTTTTGTTCTTGGGACCTCTGCATGTCTACACAAGCACTCACACTCCAGGCCAAGGGCATCTCAGCACTTGAATGAGTGCTCTGAGTTCTGGGTCAATGCTGGGGAAAGAACACTGACCCCAGTCCAAACAGAAGCTTGTCCAGTTCCCATTATTTTACCTTCTTTTTTTTGTTTGGGCATTTCTTGCAAGTAGCAACGGACACCTGCCAATGACTTCAGGGAAACAGGTGTGAGAGGCAGGCTCGGTTCCAACAGGCCTCTCTCTTCTTTCTGGAGGGCAATGATTCATACAGGAGGTAACAGGCATCAAAGCAGAGGACTAGCCACCAGGCATGAGAGCCTGATGGGGAAAAATGCAGGCCAACGGGTCGCTACAAAGGTTGCAAAGGAGTGAGTTTTGATGGGAAGTGGGGGTGATGGCCAACGTTGATACCCAGACAGACTTTCAGGTCTTTGTTCTGTGAGCATGGGGGATTGGGAGGGAGGGAGATGGAACAGGGTTGGAGATTTTGAGCTTCATAGCTGGAGAAACCGAGTTAAGAGGGGCTGGTTGAGGAGGAGGTGGTCATTTCTCTTTCCAACAGAGTGTAAATAGAAACTGTTCGTTTGTTTCCCGGCCACTCAGACCCGAATAATCACACAGAAACTATATTCATTACAGCACTGTTTGGCCAATTGCTTAGGTGTAGTCCTAGCTAGCTCTTACATCCTAAATTAACCAATTTCTATTAATCTGGGTATCACCATCAGGATGTGACCTACCGGTAAGGTTCCGGGGTCCTCTTTCAGCAGCTGCATGGCATCTCCCTGACTCTGCCTTCTTTCTCTCTGTATCTCTGTTTCGATTTCCTGTCTGGCTTTATTCTGCCCTGCCATAGACCAAAGCAGCTTCTTTAGTAACTGATGGTAATAAAATATATTCACAGGACACAGAGGGACATCCCACATCGATGGAGCTTCCATGCAGGCACCCACCGTTCATGGAGTAGCAGCCACGCTTTTGCCTAACTATCAATACTGTCTTTCAAGCTATGGGTTTGTGTCACCATGGCTTCTGCATAAATGTCATGAGCCTGTAAGTGTGTGCCGTGGGTATTCATACTGCTATACAAATGGGGTTCTGCAGAAACATATGGAGACATGGCTTGGGACCCACACCTGTAGAAGGGAGGAGATACCCAATAGAAGACAGCGGGAGATACAGTTGGGCTGAAGGCCCGACAAATCTTGGTAAACTCTGAGGAACTGCGGAGCTAATATTGTCCATCAAATATATCTTCCTATGCCAAAATGCCTGGACCTTTATGGCCTTGCCTTGCTCAATCTATACTATGGACTGTCTTGAAGGTATATGAGCATCGGGGAGGCACACCTAGAAGATACTAACAGCTGGAGGCTGTCTGCTGACCCCACACTCACAGCTGGGCAGCAGACCCTTGCAGAGAAGGAGATCTGGGTGGCTCATTTGATGCCTTTCGCAGACCCCAAGGCTTGCAGCCCTGCTTCATTGCTTCTCTGCAGCTAGCTGTGCACTGCACAGCACTGTAACCAATTGGCTCTTTAGGAACACATGATTTCTTTCTGCTTATCTGAGCCCTACCTCCACCTTGCAGGGGACAGAATGAAAGCCCAGAAAAATCTGAAAAAGCTGCCTTTCCCAAGCTCAACAGGCAGGGCATTGTGAGCCTAGATCTGCTAGCATGAGACCCTGCCTCCCCTCAGCCTCTTCTCGACTCCTTGGTGGAGTCAGTCTGGCACTCTGAGAGTCACAAAGGAACAGATGATGTGCCCCATTGTCTGTGTGTCCAGCTCTGCAGGAAGCCAGCAGCTTCCACACCCTGGACCAGCAGGGGCCATTCTGGAACCTTCCATAATTGCTCTTACAGGAGTGAGCATTGGCTTGGCCATACATCTGCATGGAAGGTGCTATGGGAAGCTTCCTAGGAAACTCTGGGGTTTACGACAGGGCTGCAGGCAAGGCCTCTCTGCAATATTGGGAATCAATGTTCTTATTCTGAGGCTCTATAGGGAGCTTGGGCTTTCCTGAGGCAGCTCTGCTTTCAATTTGTGATTCATAGATTAGGAGGATCATACACTGCCATATAAGTCAGGAATCCTGATCTCTGTTGAAAACACCCCAGCGTAAGCACCTGGGAATTCATAGCACACAGCAAGACTACTCTAGGCTCTGTCTGCTCCTGCCTTCTATTCTTCCCTCTCTCCAAAAATCTATCAGTTTCTAAAGGCCTCTAATCTACTCTCTGTGGCTGTTGTAAGCAAGGATACTTTCTAGAATGATGTAATACGTAAGTAACAGAACCAAGTAATGCCTTTCGGGGAAACCTTCCATTTATCTTCTCACTTTCTACTGGGGAACCACTTTGCAGGAATGGTGCAGTAGACTTTTAGGGGTTCCTGCGTGTGGCCTCCCACCCTGCAGTGCCAATCACGGCAGCCCTTGGGAGCCACTGTAAGTGAGGTTGAGAATGCAGATAGGGGCTCAGAGCAGCCATACATGTTGAGCGTGCCACAAAATTCAGGTTTTCCAAAGGATCGGGAAGCCTGGCTGGCTCACCCCTTATGGCCCAGACATGATGAAGCTTCTCCCCGGACACAGCTGGGTTTACTTAGCACATCACATATCTCCCCAGAATGCTCTGATTGGCCACCATTGCTTTCCCGTTGATGTTTTCACAAGCTGGGCTTTTCTGCTCTTGCTTTTCTCCTGCAATCCTCCATGGCCTGCCTGAGGCATTCTTTCCAAGCTGACACATCAACACAACTCCTCCCAGTATTAAGAATTTTCTCCAACTCCGTGTCCTTAAGCTGAACACATCAGTAGCTGGAGAGATTTGAAAACCAGACGTGTCCACCATTCTGCCTCTTTTGCAGCCAGAGCTTCCTAGGCCAGACGCTGATACCAGGATCTCTAAGGTCCTGTGCTTGGCTCAGGGTTCTACATAGAAAGGGATGACTCATTCCCAGGTGTTGAGAGGGCCAATCACCACAAACAGACAACGCCTGTCTGCCACAGGGTGTCTATTACCCTTTGTCTCTGGGTCATTTCAGATCACAGGGAAGGGAGCAGAGGTAGCAATGAAATCCTTTGGAAATGACAGGTAGAAAACATGAATTAACCTTTCTCAGCTTCAGTCCTTTGGCAAGTGGGGATAAAAACACCCACCTTGCCGAGGTTGAAAAGTTAAAAGGAAAGATAGGAAACACCTGGCTCGGCACCTGTGCTCTGTCTCTTTCGGTAGGGACCGGTTTCTGCAAATACACACTCTCATCTGAGGTCTCAACACTTGCGATTTCAGGGAGGCCTGATGGTCAGCTCCTTCTGCAGCTTACCCTGCTGGTGATTTCTGGCCATCTCACCTGCTGAATCAGACCCCACATTTTAGTGGGATTTAATGGGATTCCATGGCCATGCATGCGCATCACAATTTGAGACTTGTCAATGTAAAGGTCAGGAACCTCCCCCTTTGAACCTCGTGGGTTTAATGGCATGTCTCTTGGCAACGAGCAGTCAGTCAAAAGGAGTCTACCCATCAAATTAAGACAATATTGACCTAACACAGATGATCCCAGGTCAGGCTGGTTCTGCAGTGGCTCTGGCCAGACCAAGGCGCCCTCTGCTCACCTGCCCCGTTCACCTGCCTCTCCTATCACCCGCTCGTAGCCACGGCTCTGGGGAGACTGCAGCTCCTGTTTACTGGGCAAGCACAGATAAGGTTTCTCACAACTCCACCTGGGCTCCTCTGCCAAGGTAAACTTGCTCCACGGAATCGCTCCCTGACTGGAAAATGTGTCCGTCTATTTCTCACTCCCACTGGAAAAAAAGGTGGGGGAGAGGGGTTGGTGATGATGTCATTCTTTCCACAGAACTTCTCAAAGGCATCACATGTCACAAGCACTTCCAAGCAACGCTAGGGTTTCTCTGCACAGCACCTATGGGACAGAACCAGTCAAGGGTGCCAGTTTCCTTTCCTTCTCCGCTTTCCCTGTCCATCACCCCTAGTTAGAGCTTTTATTCTCTGGTGGACTCGAGGGCCACCTTGAAAAGGAAGGAACCTTAGACTAGGAGGTGAGGGACCATTTCCGTGATATTTCTCTTGGAAGTGAACTACAACCAGGCAAATACTTTGGCAGCCCATGGGGATGGGGGCCAGTTGTTAGTCAGATGCATCAAAGGACAGAAAACAGGGTAGAAAGACATTTTCAAAAGCCACACAGAGTCCGTCACGGTTGCAGCCAGCGTAATTCTTGCTTAAAATATTAACACACTAACCTACTTGTTTCAAGTCCTTTTATTTCAAAGTAACTATTAGAAGCTGTGACATGGTAACACTCACCCATGACCCCAGCACTCGGGAGTCTGAAGCAGGATGGTTGCTGCACACTTGAGGCCAGCCTGAGCTACACAGGCTGGAGCAGGGCGAAACTTTCGAACTAGGCTGCTTGCCATGTCTACAAGACGTGCTCAGCTATGCTGCAGTAACAAGAAACACTGCCACCCCCAATCTCTAGCCAAAGCCCATTTCCTTGAGTTCTCCTCCAGTGGCCTGAATGTGTCATGCTTCCTCTGAGGCCAGGGAGGATAAAGCTTTGTGTCTGGGCTGCCATGTTGGCCAAAGCTTTTTGCTCATTGGCTTATGAGGTTATAAACGTAAGCCACACTGCTTTTTTATTGGGTAGAGGAAGTCTCCAGGTCACTTCTAAATTCAGAGTGGATAGGAAATACAATCACCTGCCTAGAAAGCAGACAGCCAAAAATTACTTAATGGGCAGCACTTATGACAGCCACATGAACATTAGCAAATATTAACACATTACCCTTTTTACTTTGTGTCTTTTTATTTCAAAGAAAGTAAATAGCGGAAGCCTTGCAGTGTAGTGCACATCTGTCATCCTGGTACTAAGGAGACAGACACAGAAAAGCTACTTGCTGCAAGTTCAAGGCCAGCTTGAACTGCAGGGCAAGTACCAGGCCAACACAGGATACACAGCGAGACACAACCTCCAAAATAAATAGATAGATAAATTAATGTAGTCTAAAAAACACAAAAGAAAGGATAGATAAATAAATAAATGTATTCTAAAAAACACAGAAGAAAGGAAGTAAATATGAGAGGTATAATTAAGTTCCTCTCCAAACACTTTATCCTAGTTCCTTCCTTCATTTCCCGAACTTATTTTGATTTCCATCTTAATCATCCTCTCCCTTGTTTTTTAAAGAAAGCTTTTTTATTGCACCAGTGTGTATTCACAAACACTGTAAAGTTTTATTTAGGTGGGGTTTTGAAACTTTACCAATAAAGTATTATAACCCTTTATATTACATAGAACATAAGCATAGAGAGAGAGAGAGTTAGAATCTTCTGCAATGCGTTTCTGCCTTGGCATTATAATTGTGAGATCTTGATCTCTGATGACACATCCTGCTGTCTTCCATTGTGTAACTACAATGCAATCTGCTTATCTGTTCTCTTGTTGACAGATATGTCAGTTGTTTCCAGCATGGCAGTAAACATCTTCATACATGTCTGCCTGACTGCCTGCCACCAGTGGGAGTTCTAAACATGACCACTTTCATCTTCATGCCTAGTTGCCAGACAGCTCTCCAGAGGGCTTGGATCAGCTGGAAGCACCACCAGCCATGCATGAGACTCAGAGATTTAACTGCTCTTTCCTAATACTTGGCATGAGCTGCACGTTTTTGCCAACCTGGTGGGTGGAATGGTAACGCTCTGTTGTTTTACATTGTATTTCTCTAATAGTGAGAGTATGCTTCTTTTTATAGTCATTGGCTTTCCGGAGTTCTTCTAAGAGTCTTCTGTATTCTTTGTTCATGCCTCTTCCATATGTCAACTAATTAATTTGTGAATTTTATTTACATATTATAGTAATCACAAATTTCTTCTCTCAGATGATATGGTTTGTTTTTATTTTTCTATGTGTTACAATGGACTTTGTTGGATAGATGTCAATGCAACTAAATTTATGAGCTTTTTGCTTCTAATTTCTTATTTAGTGAAATTTTTCTTTATCTTAAGAACATGGCTTTTTAAATTTTCATGTTGTCTTTTAAAGTTTGTGTTTTTTCCCTTTCTTCTTCTTCTTCTTCTTCTTCTTCTAGAAGAAGAAGAAGAAGAAGCTCCTCCTCCTCCTCCTCCTCCTCCTCCTTCTTCGTTCTTTAATCTTCCTGAAATTGACCTGACATAGAAATCCACTTTGGTGTTTTCTACATTGGTGGGAGCTCTTTTTAGCAATCATTAGTCAGCAGAACCCCTTTCGCACCTGGGTTAATAGCTTCACCTCTGCCCTGGATTGTTTCGGAGCATGGATGAGCCATGGCTGGGTTTTCTGCCCTCCTCCATTAGTCTATCCTGTGCCCAACTACATTGTCTTCTTGCAAAATATTTTGAGACTAAATGTTGACATCTGGCATGGCCAGTTCTTCAAGCTTGTGTCTTTTCAAAATTGCTTCTTGGTTATTCTTGGCCCTTTGCTTTTCAAAGGGAATTTTATAATGATATTATCTAGTTCCAAACAAAACAAAACAACCCCCCCAAAAAAAACTATTAATGCTAACTGACATTCTATAGATTAATTTGGGAAGAAATGACATTTCTTTATTTTCAAATCTCCTTTTTAATTATTTGTATAAGGCGTGGCACACCATGGTTTCCCAGGCTTATGTAAGACTCTTAACTTCCTCCTTTCCCCCTCTCTTCAACCCTTCTTTGGCTCAAGAATTCTGTCCAATTTCTTCTTGTTGCTTTGTTGTCTTTCCTTGTGGTGCCATCCCTAGCTTTCAAGAGTTCCCACCTGCATCCAATTCTCCTAGATGGATGCGGTACTGACAGGGTGGAGGAAGGACAAGCGCTCTGGCAGCCTTCAGTGAGGAGGTGTGAAAGCAGGATTACACAGAAGGGGTGTGCAGCTGTGTAGTAATAAGGGAGCGGGCCCTGCTTTTCGTCCAGCCCAGCTCCCGCACGGCTAG
>LOEQ01004370.1:108428-118458 GCA_001685075.1 Bramus lutescens | reverse complement strand
TATTAACCAATGAAAGTAACACATAGACAGATGACCCTCCTACATCACAGCTGTGCTTTCAAGCTTTAGAATATAGTATGTATCCTACCTCACACAGTCAGGGTGTAGTCTGGCGGTTCTGGACTCTGGCTCTATCGTCTACCAACTTAGATCTCGTGCAAAATATAGAGCCTCTTTGTGTCTGTTTCCCCCTCTGTAATGTCATGTTGAAAATATTAATTATCTTGTCCTCGTAATTGTGGGAAATAAGAGTTAAGGTGAGTCAAGCCCTTGGGACAGTGACTGGCACAGTACAGGTGCCATTGACGTGTTGCCTGTCATTGTCATTACGAGACAGGGCATCTAAACCATGCTCCAGATAGGATTAATTTGAATGTTTAAATCAAGTAAAGTCAGAATAACTGAGCAATCTTAGCAGCAAGGACAGGGAGTTGGCACTGCATCTTCTCATTGCACAGAAGGCCTCCGTCCATAGTTGATATAATCATTGCTGACCCCAGTGGTGTTGGTTTAGTTTTCACCATGGCTTTGAATTTCAGATTCAATGAACTCAGGGTTGAATGCCACTCAAGATACACCAATCTGATTTCCTACCTCGTGCTTGATAGCCCTGAGGATAAATATCTGAGGAAGGAGAGTCTTTCTGAAAGAAAACCAAGAAGGTTGGAATCTTGAGAGATCACCAGGCTTAGTAGAACAAACAAATAAAGGGAAGAGATGAAGTAGCGTGGATCAGCAAGAGTTCAGAAGGTGCTGGAGAAAGCTCTTCAGTGAAACTGAAGGGGGAAGGCTTGTTTCTAAGGGCTGGTGACTGGGGTCCTGGAGAAACAGACTTAACAGGGTAAAGTATGGGCCTTTGTTACTCCTAAGAAGGCTACCAGAGGAGTCTGCAATATCTACTTGTGGGCCCCACCAGGCAGCCAGGGGAGCTGACAATTCTCACAACTGTTGCCCTGTTTGAGTTAAGACTTTGGATGTCCCTATTTAACACACTTGCATAAATACCCAGACAGACAGACAGACAGTTGCACGTGCGTGTGTGCGTGCACACACACAGATACACACACAAACACTCACAGAGATACACACACACACACACACACACGCACACACACACACGAGTAAGGCCATGTCACCAAGGACAATCTTAGTTTGAATTCCTCTACGTAGGCCTAAAGAGCCAGGTTATGCTGATGTCCTATCTAGTTCTGCTGGCCAAGGGGGAAGGGAAGACTCAAGGTGCCGGACATACAGACACTGGACGGCCGGTGGCAATCTGGTGAATATTAAGGAGAGGCTGATTGGGAAATCATGGATAAGAGTACAGGGAGGGAGGGTCAAAGTGTGGAAGGGATCACTGCCGTGGAGTTACTTCACCTTCCGGAAGTCCCTAGAAAGTTGCCAGCCATCCCAACAGCTGCAGACCTGTAGACCTGGTCCCCTCTAGTAAAGCAGGATCAAAACAAGGGCTCCACAGTATGTGTAGATTTCCGCTGGGCTCTCAGACTCCAGGGTAGAGGTTGCTGTGCATCTGTGACAATTCGTGCTCTGGTGAGCGTGGCACCAGGCTGTGTGTGTGTGTGTGTGTGTGTGTGTGTGCGCGCACGTGCGCATGGGCATGCGTGTGTACAGACCACAAGAAGGTCTCCTTTGCTTCCTCCTACCCCCGGAAGCTAAGCACAAGGCAGTACAAATTTTCTCTTCAATCATAAGAGAAAAACAGGGTCCAAGAAGAAGCCAAGAAGTCAAGGCAGAGTGTCCGGATAGAATGCCGGAATGCAGGGCCAAGCCTGGAGCTGGTGGAGGTCATTAGCTCAGGGCTGGGCTGGGCTGAGCTGGTTAGCCCAGACGTCCCTGCCACAGGGAGGGGCCTGCTGAAGGGCCTGCCACCTTGACAGAGGTCATGCCCTGGGTGTGGGTGCACTCCAGGAGTGACTCGGCTCCTGTTGCGTACTCTCGCTCTAGCCCTCCCCCCTCTAGTCTCTTGGATGATTCATTGATGCATTCACCCACACAGCAGACAGGGCTGCACCGTGCGCGGAGATGAAGTAGGATCTATTTCCGCCTTTCATAGCGTGTTGGAGGGCAGCAAAACCTACACAGATAAAGGCAAGAGGGATTGGATTGCTCTTTTCAGATGGTGCAGGGGCTAGGAGCACAGGCTTTGGAGCCAGAGACAAAACAAATAACGAATGAAAATATGTTTGAAGACATAATGACTAAGCATTTCTTAGAATGAAATATCAGATTGAATGGGTTCCTATTGTTAAATAACTTGGATATAAAAAAAAAAAACCCAGATCGCTGTAGTGGAGTTTAAGAACATAAATGACAAAGATAATTCTCAAAACATTGATAGAAACTCGATAAACTAAGATGAAAAACACCGGGAACTCTACAAAACTTGATGATAAAACTGAATACAGCAATTAAGTAATATTTAAGCTGTTCATGGAAGAGGATTTCATGCCTATGATTTTATATCCAGACAAACTGACACTTAAATAAAAGTTAAAAAATAGTATCAAGTATTTAAGATTTTAGATGACTTTATCTTAAATTTCTTCTGGAAACATTCCTGTAGCTAAATGTTCACTAGCATAATCTGACAAACAAAAATAATAACAAAACAAACAAACAAAAAAAAACCAGAATAAGTCTAAAGAAATGTATGCATAAGCTAGGCATCACAGCTCACACCTGTAACCCAAGCTGTTGAGAGGCTAAAGCAGGAGGGTCGGCAAGAGTTCAAAGGCATCCTGAGCTAGATAGTGACAGGCTAGTTGTAGTTACCGTGAAACCTTGTTTACACACACACACACACATGCATGCATGCGTGCACGCATTCATGAACGAGCACATGCACTTAGAGAAGTCAAGAATAGCAACAAGACATTGTACATGCTGGATTTTTAAAATATACAAATCCTATGGGGCTAGCAGTCTGGATCAGTTCGCAAAAGCACTTGCAAGCCTGATGACCTGGGTATGATCCCCAGCACCCACACAAGGTGTAAGGAGAGAAGCAACTCCTAAAGGCGTTCTCTGACCTCTACACAAACACCATGGCACATGTAGGCCAATACACACCATGATCATACATGCATACACATACTAATAATCAACTTTAAAATACATATATATGTTCACAAATGCCTGATAAGATTGCTGGAGAGATCGAAGAGAGAAGTTAAAGCCATATACTAAATACCACAAAAGTTTTAGGCTAACAATATTATGAAAATTAAACTTTGAAAGCTTATTAATGTTGAGACAGTTTTTTGTTTGTTTGTTTGTTTTTGTTGTTGTTGTTTGTTTTTGCAAAACTGTAAAATTCCAAAATTGGAATTAAAGGGATTAATGCCCAGCGGTGGTAGCACACGCCTTTAATCCCAGCACTTGGGGGACAGAGGCAGGTGATTCTCTGTGAGTGCGAGGCCAGCCTGGTCTAGAAGAGCTAGTTCCAGGCCAGGCTCCAAAGCCATAGCAAAACCCTGTCTTGAAACAAAAATAAGCAAAAAACAAACAAATAAACAAAAAAAGATTTAGCAATTTTTCAAGCATCCAATAAGGGACCGATCAAAGAACTTCCCCTTCCTGGAAAGCTCTGGACTCAGGCCACAGATAAGTTCTGCTCTTGTTGAAGGTAGAGATAATCCTTAGACAACCCAAGCTGTTCCAGAAATCAGAACTGAGATTCTCTGCTGTAAGACCAACCTTTATTACAAAGCCAGACAAGGACAGTAGAGACAGAAAACTTTCAGACTACTTCATGTTTCTACATAAAATACTAGCTGACTGTATGTAAGAGTCCAGTAGCAATGATACATGGAAGTATCAGGGCTTGGGAGGTAGAGGAAGGAACAGTGGGTGGGGAAGCAGAATGTGCTATTAGGTGACTGAAGATGATCAAAGTGTATCATATACATGACTGAAATGTCATTTTTTGTATAATTAATAAATTCTCATACACCAAGCCAGGCTTGGCAGCACAAGCTTTTATCCAGCACTCAGAAGGCTAAGGCAGGCTGAGCTCTGTGAGTTCGAGGCCTGCCTGGTCTATGTAACAATTTCCTGGCCAGCCAGAGCTGCATAGTGAAACCTGTCTCAACAGATATACATAAATAAATGCTAATAAAAATGAAAGAAAATAAAAATAAATAACATGAATAAAATAGTTACAACTGGAGCTGGAGAGATGGCTCAGAGGTTGAGAGCACTTCCTGCTCTTGCGGAGGACCCCGATTTAATTCTCGGCACCCACACAGCTGCTCACACCCTCCAGTCACTCCAGTCCCAGGTGACCCAGTGCCCTCCTCTGATCTCTGAGGGCACTGAATGCACATGTACACAAATATAAATGCAGGCAAAACACTCATACACACAAAAGAAAAAGCAATAAACCATCTAAAAGCTATAAATGATTAAAGATTATTTTTAAAAATAGGAAAGTTTGCTGGACAGTGGTGTCACATGCCTTTAATCCCAGTACTCAAGAGGCAGAGGCAGGTGGATCTCCATGACCTCAAGGCCAGCCTGGTCTACAGAGCAAGTTCCAGAATAGCCAGAGCTACTCAGAGAGACACCATCTTAAAAAACAAACAAACAAACAAATAAATAAATAAATAAATAAATAAATAAATAAATAAATAAATGGAAGTTTAATGTGAGAAAGAAACATGATTTTCACCATTAATGGACTGAAGAATGAAAACTTCATGATTATCTCAAAAAAGTTTTTTTCAAACTTACTAAGTTTAAGAAACTTTAATTTTTCAGGAAATATCACAGTCCTCTATTTCTATTTTCTCAAATGGATGGGGCTATGATTGAATGTCTATGCCTAGTGGAGGACATGGAGAAATTCCAGGCTTATGCCTGAAATCAAAGGTCCCTATAATGATTGCCATGGTTCAAGGGAGTTATAGGTATAACCAAAGCAATAAAACCAAACCAACAACAACAACAACACTAATAGTAACAATAATAACAAGCAGGAGCTATAGGGAGGAAGGAGGAAAAGCTGATCAGGCACAATCAAAACTCAATCAACATATTTTAGATCTAATCAAAGTTCAGAAGTTTTCTGGATACCAAATATATTATGAAGATGAATGTCACTCCCCAATGCCAGCAGGAGAAGATATATTAAAATACAGAACATATAAGAATATAATATATTTTTAGAATAGTAATTGCAAAGCAAAAACAAACCTTGGGGCATTTGGGATCATTCTTACAAGAAGTGTTGCCCCTTTAAGGAGAAAATTATTAAATTGTCTCAAAAGAAGGGCACAAGAAAAATAAGACACTATGTTCATTGATGGGATAATTTAGCTATTTTCACAACTTATTTTTTACTTATATTTATGTGTGTATGTGTTTGCCATGAGTGTGGGTGCCTAAGGAGATGAGAAGATGTTGGCTACTTCGACGTGGAGTTCCAGGCAGTTGTGAGTCATTTGATACGGCTGCTGTGTCCTGATCCTGGGTCCTCTAGAGCTTCAAGGGCTCTTAACTGCTAGCCATCTCTCCAGTCCCAGTGATTTAACATTTTTTATATATGAATTTTCTCCAAGTTAATTTATAACTAAAATTCCATCAAATTATTTTAGGAACTAAAGAAACATATTTTATAATATACATGGAAAAGCCATGGGACTGAAAGGTATTTGATGTTGCTATAAGAATAAGCAACTAGTGTGGAACAAAACGAAGATGCTCAGGCCAGACCCACTGTTACATATAGACACCTGACATTGACAATGGAGGCAGCACCCAAAACAGTAAAGAGTTTGAAGATCAGTAACAGGATCTAGCTGATTCCATTTTATGCTGAAATGTGAAGCACCTACTGGTCCCCCACGACACGTAAGCTCTGTATGGAAGCATGGAATGTCTTTGTGGCTCTGGGGTGGGAAAGCATAGCCATATGGTAGGAACCTGTTGAAGCTGATTATATCAACAGTGCATACTTATTTCGGTGCCATTTACATACAACTGAATGATAGTTTGGAAGGATGTGTCTGCAACCAGAAGGGGATGCATACCTCGGCCATATCTTTATCTCTTGCTAATAGAAAAGAGAGGAGATGTTAGATACTCTTGGTAAATTGACTGCATAAGCAGGAGACTCAAATGTTGTCAAATATGTAAGATGCCCAATGACATGAGCAATCAAAAAATGATAAGTGGCCTTGGAACACCCACTCAGCCAGCAAACCAGGAAAGCGGAGAAGCTAAAAGGTTAGCCATCTTCTGGAGAGATGGAAGTCTAGAGAGTGGCACTGGTGGGTGGGAGGGACAGTCGATGTTGCTGTGCTGCAGTCCTTCCCGGCAGACTGTCATCAGGTAGCTGTGTGTACCCCAGAACCCAGCACCTAGAATTCCTACCCCTGAGTACAGGCCGTAACAAAATTCTGCAGGTAAGTGTGCATGTCCCTTGCTGGAAGACACCTAGGAAGAAGGTCACTAAAATGAGACAAAGATGAACAAAGGGACCACAGTGACATACAACGTGTGGTCGGAAGTAATAATATCAATGTGATTAAATCTTAAAAATGAATTAGGGATTCCATTATAAAAAAAACTCAATGGTCAGAGAAGTATTTCTATACACTAATAATGAGAAATCTGAAAAGGAAAATAAAATATCAACTCCATTTACTACCGTGTCAAAAAGAATTAGATATTTCTAAGATAATTAACTGTGATGATATAAGTTACATTCACAAAAACTAAAAAAAGTTGCTAAAATAAAAATTTTAAAAACAAATCAAAAGACGCCACATGTTGATGTTGAATGTTCAAATGTTAAGATACCCATACTGCTGAAAGGGATTTACATAGTCAATGTAACCCCTAACAAAATTCCAACAGTACTTTTCCTAGACATAGTTTTCTATTCAAGGCAAAATTAATATGTAATATGACGTGGCCCAAATAACAATCTGGTAAGAAGAGGAAACACAGAGGATACACACTTCCTAAATTCAAAACATACTACAAATCTACAGCAATTAAAACAGTGTGGCATTAACATAAAGACCAGCAAATGGGGTAGTCTTAAACAAACTGTGTTGGGGCAGTTGATGAAGATGAGCCAATACCTTATACCACATGCAAAATAATAATAATAAAATAAAAGTTTTATTTGAATTTGGCTAGTTCTTGGATGTGACACTAAAATAACAGGTGAAAACAAACAAACAAAAAGAAGCAAAGCCCATACAATTGAGAGTTCATCCAACTAAAAATTTTTTGTCTACAAAAGGACATAATCTGAAGAATAAAAGGAAAATATAGAATGGTAGGTGATATCTATAAATTATTTTTATACTATTAGATCAATGGAGTCCATATGTTGAATAAGAACTCCTATAACTCAATAATTAAAGACTATATAACCTGACACAAAAATAGGAAAATTTGAAACTTATAGATGTTATATTTTTTTAACCAAAAAGAGCAAAATAATGCAATTTGCAGGAAGATAGGATCTAGAGGTGATTATGTTAAACAAAATAAACCAGACTCAGAAAGACAAATACCGTGTAATCTCTTGTTTATGAGTCTAGAAAAGAAAATAAGACATGTAAGTAAAAGAACTTTGGAAAGAGGAAGGGATCCACAGGAGGAGAAAGAGGGACAAGAGAGGGTAATGGGGTAAATATGGTCCAAGATTATTACATACACACATGTAAACATCATAATAAACCCATTATTTTCTATAATACACACTAATAAAAATATGACATAGAGATGTGAGCATAAAATGTTTGCTGTGCTAGCATGAAGACCCTCTGAACTCTTGTAAACAGCCGGACATGGTGGTGTGTTTGATACCTCAGTGCTGGGGAAATAGAGACGAGGGTTCCTGGAGCTCGCTGGCCAGCCAGCCTCGCTGAGTCAGCAAGCCCCAAGCCCACGAAGAGCTCTGATCTCAAAAAACAAAGTGTGTGTCTCTTGAGCAATGGCATCCAAGGTTGACCTCTGACCTCCACACTCACACACATACATGAACACATATCTACACACATGAACACACATAAACTTTCAAGCATGCACACACACATAAGCACATGAACAGATGTTCAACATCAATCATTTTCAGACAAATGCAGATCACAACTACAATGTTCTCATAAAGACTGAGGCCTTCGTCTGGGTTGCTGGGATGACAAAATGCTGTGACTGCTATGGAAAACAGAATGGATGCTTCTCAAAATAATTAGGAATAGAATTACCCCTGAGCCAGCAGTTCCACATCTGGGAATTCGGACAAAAGAACTGAAAGCAGAATCTTGAGGAGACGGTCACACATCAAAACTCATGGCAGTTCTAGTCACCATGGCCCAGAAGTGTAAACAACCTCAGTAGCCACCAAGTAATGAACAGATAAATAAAATGTACTGCACAGTATCCATCCACTGGAACATTATTTGCTTAGGAAAGAAGTCTATTCTTTACAACCCAGAAGAACCCAAGGACATGATGATAAACCAGCAGTTCTCAACATGTGGGCTGTGACCCCTTTGGGGTAGAATATCGTTTCCCTGCACATCAGGTATTTACATTATGATTCTTAACAGTAGCAAAATTACAGTTCTGAAGTAGCAATGAAAATAATCTTATGGTTGGGCGTCACCACAACATGAGGAACTATATTAAAGGGCCATAGAATCAGGAAGGTTGAGAACCACTGAGCTAAAATATACGGGGCAGTTGCAAAGACAAATTAGGCCAGACAGTGGTGGCTCATGCCTGTTATCCCAGGGCTTGGAAGGCTGGGGAAAAAAGATTGCCATGGGTTCAAGGTTAGCCTAAGGTACAGTGTGTGGCTTCTATTTTTTAAAAGGAGGCAAGGGAGGGAGTGAAAAAAACAAAACACAAAATAGGACCTTTGAATATCTTGATAATGACAATGAAACTGATGATGGAGATTTTAGAGTGCATTGAAAAGAGGTGGGAGACCTGTGTTGAAACCCATGCCAGGGTAAATTAGTGAGGCTTTTAGGGCCCTAAGACCAGAGACAGAATTTTGCTCCATTAGGTAGCGCATGCAAATCTGGTGGTGTCTTATTAAAACAGAATCCAAGCCATGCCTCTCTCTTTACCTGCTTCGCAGGCCTATGGGCCTGGGGAACAACAGTAAGCTGTGTCCTCCGGTCAACTTGGAAAACCTGGACTCTGAGATGAGTATTGACTGGGAATGACAGCTTAAGGGTTCTGGGGTTTCTGGGTTCTCACGCTCAGCCTCACAGCAGGCTTTGCCATTCTAAGCCGTTATGGTTGTAGAGGACTCTGCAGAGGGCTAATGTAGCTAAAATGTCTCCAAATCCTAGGTCCACCAGTTGCTCCCCGCAACATTCAAATAGGACCCCAGGGGACAGGCAGCCCATCTGAAGCAGGGACATTTCCTTCTTCCTCTCCCCACTCCCCTGGCCTCGATACCATGCCTTTGCGAACCAGCTGGCGCCCTAGTGAGAGATGCTGCCTACTACACGCCTGTGAACTCACCTCGAATGACCAGCAAGCACACGTCTGCAAAGGGATTTTCCTCTGAGTGCTCCCATACTCCCACAGGCAGAAGGGGTGATGTCTTCTTCCTGGATACAGAAGCCTGTGTAGAGGGAAATGGTCCCTGGTTAGGAAAGGACAAGTGGAGGCCTAGAGGGCTGCCTTGTTTCTGTTCAAATTCCAGGAGTGTTCGAGGGTCTTGCGTGGCCTCTACGCCTTGGAGGCACATCCTCCCACCTCCTGCATTCTCACTTTGGCTTCTTCCACTTTAAGGGGCAAGAAAGGTCTCAGAGCCCCCACCCCTACTCCAAACCAGGGTTTTAAAGGATGTAAACCTCTGGAGTGGCAGCCTCCTGCCCCCTGCTGGTAATGCCTGGGCATTGTTCAAACAGCATTCTAGCCTTTGAAGATGGTTTAGCTTCTTGAATGGGAAGCTCCTTTTTTTCAGGGTTTCTTTTTTTATTAATTATTATTATTATTAAAAATTCCCACCTCCTGCCCCCTCCCAATT
>LOEQ01004370.1:57998-89347 GCA_001685075.1 Bramus lutescens | reverse complement strand
CCATGTTTACTGCCACAACTCTATGGCATTTCAAGGTCCCTGCCAGCAAGCAATCTGCAACAGCGTGTCCACAAGCAACACTCAAATGCTCTCTCTGTAGCCGAATCTCCTGCCTCAAAGAGTCAGAGTTTGCTCTGGCAGGGTGGCTCAGAAAGCTGGTATTTTAAAATGGCTCTGCTTTTTTCCTGTTATTGCTGAAAACCAAAAACCATGCATTCAGCTTCTATCAACACAATTTAAGTGTTTTGGTGGCAGGACCTCTTGAAGAGCCGCAGAATTTTGCAGCTAAAGCTGAGTCAGGAAGCCTCTCTTAGATGAGAGCGCTTGATGGCTTCTAGCAAGCAGAGCAGACCTGAGAAATTACTGCTACCAAGAAACCATGTGTAATGCTGTTATTTTGTTCTAGAATTACTTCCCAAGCTGTCTCAGGCTTTATGTGGATGCAGTTATCCACATGGGCGTCATTCTGTAACATGAGGGTCTGCTTGTTAGGGTTTCTGGCCTGCCTGGTCAAGCAGGCCCTCATGTTACAACTGGTAGACTCAAGAAATTCCTCTCTGGCTTCAGCCAATCATCTGAAAGCATTTAAGCAGAAGGCTTCTCTTTAAGATTATAACAGAATGAACAGGCTGGCGAGATGGTTCAGTGGGTTAAGGAACTTGACATAGAAACTGATGACCTGAGTTCAGTCACCAGAACTTGTATGAGAGAGCTGATTCCCAAGAGTTGCCCTCTGACCTTAGCATGTGCCCTCACATATACAAATAAGCATAGCAAAAATATTTTTTAAAAATGAATGCAACATAAAAGTTCTGCTTTAGTTTCCAGCCTCTGTCCCTTGCATCAGAATGAAGACTGCAATGTCGACTCTCACCCTAGTGTCCAGCCTCCTGGCCTGACCTGTGGGTTCTGGGCCAGCCAACTCCCTCCACCCTCTGCACCCATTTGCTAGACTACATCTTTCCTACTGGTTCTGTCTCTCTGGAGACCCTGACTGATACACTACTTAACCTTCCCAGCCTTCGCTCGCTCTACTTTACAGTAGGAGGCAACTAAAGCAATATGGCCAAGCTGTGGTGAGGCTCAGACACAATTCCTGAAAACCTTCCCTTTATCACACATCCTGGTTCTTCTTCCCCTTCTCTTGTTCTTTTCTCCCATGTTGAATAAGTTTTGGAAATTTTCCTGGAAAGGTCAGAGTCTTCATAGCTTCAGGAAGAGAAGGGAAGAAAACAAAAAAGAACAAACTGAGCAAGGGGGATGTAGAGCTTCATGTGTATGCTGTGTGTGCTGTGCAGTATGTGCTGTGCAGTGTGTGCCATACAGGGTGTTTTGTGCAGTGTGTGCTGTGCAGTGTATGGTGTGCAGTTTGTGCCATACAGAGTGTGCCATGCAGTGTGTGCCGTACAGAGTGTGCTGTGCACTGTGTGCCATACAGGGTGTTTCATGCAGTGTGTGCTGTACAGAGTGTGCTGTACAGGGTGTGTTGTGCAGTGTGTGCTGTACAGAGTGTGCTGTGCACTGTGTGCCATACAGGGTGTTTCGTGCAGTGCGTGCTGTACAGAGTGTGCTGTACAGGGTGTGCTGTGCAGTGTGTGCTGTGCAGTGTGCTGTGTTGTTATGCTGTGCATGTTGAGCTGTGTTTTGGTTTGGATAGGGCTTGTTTACCTCCCCCTAGAGGTTCATGTGTTAAAGGCTTAATATCTGGGCAATACTAAAAGATGTCCGAACCTTTAATAGGTGAGAGGTCCTTAGCTCACTGGGGCATCATCATTGTAAGCGATTATGAAACTGGTTGTTTCCTCTGGCTTCTTGTTTAGTAATATAAGCTTTTATATATAATCAAATCTTTACCTTGATATCACATGTCAGCAAGAGAAATAAAGATAGATAGATAGATAGATAGATAGATAGATAGATAGATAGATAGATAGAGTCCTCATTGAATTGAGCCAATACAGACCTCCCAACTAGGAGCTGAATAAATCTTTTTTCTTTATAAGTAGCCTGTGTCAGGTATTTCATTTACCTGGTGGAATGCTAACACCTAATAATGTCCATTGCTCCTCCTTATTTATAGGTTAAGACCTTCCTCTCCCATTTTCTGTTGTTTCTTGTGGGGAGGACAAAAGCTCTACATATCTGTGGCTGTCCTGGAACTCACTCTGTAGACAAGGCTGGCCTTGAACTCACAGAGATCAGCCTGCTTCTGTCTCAACAGTGTGGGATTACAGGCAAGCGCCACCACTCTCAGCTAAGGACCTCACCCTGACCCCCAGGCTGCACTCAGTTCATCTCTGAGCACTGTTGGCTGAAGCCTGAATGAATACAGCTTCTTCCTTCCCATGTACTCAGGCTGGGAACAGATTAACACTGTGAGAGCAGAAGCCAGTGTGGCATTTCAGCAGCAACCCACCCCCAAGTTCAACATCTTGATTTTGGTGAGAAAAGGAAAGATGGGGTGTAAAAAAACTTCAATCCCCCATTTGTTAAAATCTATATAGTTATCTTTCCTAAATTGTCAAGGCTGGCCTTGATCTTACTCTGTTGCCCTGGCAAGCTTTGGGTTCACCATTCTCCTGCCTCTGCTTCCCTAGATGGGATTATAGCCTTGTGCCACCAGCTGATCATTTCAAATTAGGTCTCAAAATGTTTTGACTCCCTTCTTCCAAAGCTGGACTCTGTTTCTCTCCTTAAGTGTGGCTCACAAACAGGACAAAGGTGATCCAATGTGACTTCCACATTAAGTTATGGAATGGATATAGCTTCTGCCTGGGTTTTTCCCTGAGACCCTTGACCTTAGAACCCAACCACACAGTAGGCTGTTTGTTGGAGTTCTGTCCCTTCAGCCCATGGCTGGCATCCTTACAGATTTAGGAGCGGGTGAGCTTATAGATCAGCTGGTTCTCAACCTGTGGGTCTTGACCCTTTTCACACAGGCTGCCTAAGAACATCAGAAAACGGAAATATTTACATTACGATTCATAACAGTAGCAAAATTACAGTTATGAAGTATCAACAAAAATAATTTTATGGTTGTGGGGGGAGGTCACCACAGCCTGAGGGACTGTATTAAAGGGTTGTGGCTTCAGGAAGGTTGAGAGCCACTGCTGTAGACCATTCCAGCCACCAGCCGTTGTCTCTCCGCTCTGAAATCTAGAGCAGGGACAATCCTTCCTGCCTGTGCTGTGCTCTGAATTTCTGAGCCGTGAAAATCACAAACCATTTCTGCTCTTTGCTCATAAGTACGTGGGTGATTTGTTGTGTAGGGTTTGCAAGCCCCTCCATTTTAGGGTCGTCTCATACACAGATGTTCAGGTGCCAGAAGGTAAATGCCTAGATTGTGGTTCTTATTCCTGAATACTCGGCCATAGAGAAAGCAAATTGAGACTCATAACCAATGAACCTGAGCCCACGTGTCTATACTCCCCAAAGTCTGTCTCTAACTGGGCAGCCGTGTTTGCCTTGGCTCCAACTGAGGCCCATCTGCAACACCTCAGATCAGAGCTTCATTGTTAGTTCTATTTAGTGCCAGATAAAGTGATTCTTTCTCAGCCCACAGGCACTCCCGGGAGGCTGCAGCTCAGAGCAGTGATGAGGGTGGCAAGCCTGGCCTGGTAACATACTACCTGCTATAGTCTGGATGTCTGTGCCTTCCCTGTTCACACACCGAAATCCCAACACCTGAGGGAAAGCTGTCTGGAGGTGCCAGGATCCCCATGAATCAGACAGATGGAGGGCCAAGGGGACACTTTTACGTCTTCTTCCATGCATGGATGCAGAACGAAGGCAGCCACCTGCAACCCAGAGGCAAGCGCTCGCCAGAACCCAGTCATGGCTGCCTCTAACCTCAGACATCCTGGCCTCCAGAACTGTGACACCTGATTCATGTTGCTTATAGGCTACAAGTTGTGTTATTTTGCGAGAGCAACAGAAACAAAGCAAGACGTCCTTCTAGTGTGAGCTTGGTGAGGACAGACAGAGCCACCTCAGTCTTGTTCTTGGGTCTCAGGCAGAAAGCCAGAAGCCAGAAAAATGTTCCCTACGTCCCTTGTTGTGATGTCATAAATTCAATCCATCAGTCTCCATGCGACCTGCCTGCTCTGCCATAGAGTTGTATCTGTGATACAGGTCACCCACTCCAGAGTGACTTCTGTCTCCCCCTTAGCTCAGAGACTGCCAACTCCCTTCTGGGCAAGGACTTGAAAATGTTCCCTCAGATGACGTCATGCCTCTTCTGGTACTGGTTAAGCCTTGTTCCACTTCTGAGGCTCATAACCTTGCCCTTCCCAAGCTTTGTCTGCTCCCCAGCTCAGGATCCCCATTTCTCCTCCTCCGTCTGTCTACTCTTGGGCTTCCCAGATGTTCAGTAACACAGTGACAGCTAAGTCCACCAGATGGCAGCTGGCAATAGCCTTGAACTATTCTGACCAGCTGACCTGGAGTTCACGAGGAATCTTAGACGCTGCCTCAGCCTAGTGACTCATGGTTGCTCTCCACTCGGGGCATCCAGTTCTTAACTACACTGCCCTCCAGAAATTAGGACTCTGGCTGCAGCCTTCATCTCAGCCACATCTGCTCAGCTTTCCGATGGTGTTCCAGGAGACTGATGCATGCTGGGTCATCTCTCTCCCCTTTCAAGCCAGGACAAAAATGCAATGTTGGCTCCCAGTCACATGAATGACTTTAGCACAAGCGGTATTAGGCACTGACTTTTGAGCTCCCAAATCCTTGACAGTATCACCCCCTCTGTAGTATCCACAAAACGCCCAGCATGATAGAGACTGAGCGGTGTAAGGATTAATGAAATGCAGTATTGCTCTACCTTGTTGAATTTAATGACTGCATCATGTACTCTGTACTATGGATATTCCCTAATCTGTTTAACTGATCCCCTATTGAACACCAGCAAGGTCATTATTATTGTTATTAGATGAGCAGCTGAGCCTTGGAAGCACACTCTTAAATGTTTTCCCTTCAAGGAATGTGAAGAAGCTATATCCAGCTAACCACACCCATTGGAGGTGATTGCACCCCAGCCTGCGACTCACCGGCATCTTCATGATGTCAGCAGCAGGAGTGGGGCCCTCAGGAATGCAGGGGTGGGTTGACAGCAAAGGGAAGGGCAAATGACCAATTTGCCCAGCTATGACCAAGTAGCTAAAACTTTGTATTTTTCTCTGTTATACTCAGGCACGGACCTGTGCCTTCCTGGAGACACGTGTGGGCCTATTCTGACTACTCCTTTTAGGTGCTCAGGAAGGTCATCTTGTGAGGGAAGGGAACTAGGAGGCTGGTGCCAGTCTGGAAGACCACAGAAGAAGACCTGTTCCTGGGAGCTCCTCACACATAACAGGCCCTGCTTTCTATCTTGAGACACTGCTACACAGTTACAGGTGGCCACTTCTCTACAAACTGAACAGGGGAAAACTGACTTGAATGTGTCACTGTTAAGGATACGCCAGACTCGGTGGGAGACCGCAGCAGGAAGGCACTCATGGAAGCGGAAGACAGCTGTCAACAAGTAATGTCTGTCATGTGTCGAATGCTTGTCTGAACATTCGAAGGTTCCAACTCCTTTAACTGCACAACAGGCTGAGGAGGTAGTCCTATCAGCCCCATTTTACAGATGGAGAGACTGAGGTACAGCCGGATTATGTTGCCAGATCAAAGAAAGGACTGGATGACCAGGGATCTAGACCCAGGTGTGAAAAACGGATTTTCTACCGGTCCTCTGTCTTCAACTGCAGCGGAAGTGGCCATGGCCAAGAGAGAGAAAAAAATGAAGGCATAGTCTTGTGATTGGCACAGAGACTAATCACTGCCACTTCTGAAAGGAAGACATAATCCGGTTACCAGGCTGTTGTTTCCTATGCTCTGGGTGTGGTGGACCATTTGAAGGCTTCCAAAGACTCTACTGTAGCCCTGAAACAAGTCAAGCAATAGGAGCTGTCCTTTGTCTCCTGAAAGCTGAAAAGACTTCGCAGTCTAACTGTTCAGGTGACCACTGTAAGCTAGCAGTCACAGAGAAGAAGGAAGAGATTCGGTGAAACAGGGGCTCCAGGACCTGGCTGTACAGTCAGTTAAAGGCAAAGAAAAGATGTGGGTTAAGAAAATCACCTACAGCCGTCACCCATGCATGGACAACACTACACATCGCTCTCCCTTCCGTTGGACTGCATGGCTTCAAAGGATTTTTTAATATTTGTTTTATTGTCGCATCAGATTTAGGAGCCATGCCAGACAGACAGGTGCTGCTATCTCCATCAGATAAAGAAGCTGAGGCTCAGGGAACTTGAACTACCCAGGGTCATGCAAGGGAGGGCGGGGGGGCTGGGGTGGGCAGCAGATCAGAAATAGAACCCATATCCCCACTCCTAATTTGAAAGTATGATACAAGGGTACTGGCTCCCACTGTGAGAAGTTAGTATACTCCACGTTCAGTGAAGTCACACAAGTAGGTTGGCATTGGATTTACACCATGGAAAGTGGCAAGTACTAAAAACTTGGTGCCCCTGGCTCCTTTGCCACTTAGACAGGGCTGGGCATTTAACATGTGCCTGCACTTCACTGACAATATACTAATAACGTTTCAAATTGATGCAGCAGAAAACATTGCAGCCTCATGAAGGCTGGTACGTGGGAAGTAACGGAGAAAGGTGGCATCTCCCAAGCCTTCGATCTCCCTTCAGTGGCACTGGAAATCATAAGAACACTGATTTGTTAGCTAAGAACCCGTCACTGTGTTACCTACTGTTGGGGACTGCAGACCACCAGACCCTGAATTTCTTGTAAACAACCTGGTTTCCTCTACTCTGAGCATCCTGCAGCTGCTCTGAGCACAAGACCCTGATGGCAGAGGGTTCTGGTGAGGCCTGCAGCTGAAAGATCCTGAGAGTTGGGGCATGGCCAGAGCCCTATATCAGCTGCCCCTGAGCACAATAAAGTGGGTGTTCTTGGCACTCTTGTATCAAAGATGACCCGTGTCCCTCGTGGCTCTGTCTGTCTGTGTGTGCGTGTGTTTTTAAGTCTCCAGCTTAGTTCCCGGCTGGCGTACCATCCCATAGCGCAGGCACTACAACCTACTTCAAGCACTATCTTATCAGAACCCTGCATCACTGAAGGCCACAAAGCTAGAAAGTCATGAGATGGGGTTCAAATCTAGATTTGTAGAATATTCTTATTCATGGTGCCACATCTTTATTATTTCATAAGCAGAATACATTTTCTTTTCAATTCCATGGCACCCTACCTTCTTTCATCTTGTAAACATATAATGGAATTATAACTAAAATCAACCAAGACAACTAATTTCAAATACACAATGAATATTTTAAGGGGGACTTCAAATCTCATAAGAGTCTATAATCTATTAGACCATTTTAGCAATTTATAATCATGGCCTATAGAGAATGTCAAGAGTAATAATTTGACCTCATTATTTCAACCATTGGAGATCTCGTGTATGATAATTGGCTTCTAACATCCACAATCTAATTTAATTTATTGATGAGTACCTAGTATGTATATTTCATGGATTTTTTCATTATTAAATTGCTACATCTTGGGAAAAAATATAGTTTTGTTCCAGGGCAAATGTTCTTCATGTCGACATCTCTAATGACATTTTAAAAGTGTATGAGGGTATAAGAAGACTATCAAGGTTCCATAGATAAAATTTGTTACATTTTGCTAAGGAAACTGTTTTCAGGACATAAATACTTGATATGCAAAACTACCTAGCTAAAGGAATTATCTTGTTGATTAAAAGAGGAAATGGAGCGCTGGTGTGGTTTAACTTAGAATGCCTAGCATTCCCAGCCTCACTCAGAGAGGGCTGGCTGTAGTTAGACAGCTGAGGAGAGGGGAAAGCACCCGAGTCCTGAAGGGCACAGAGCACAGATCACGGGCGAGAAGCCTGCTTCCAATCCCAGACCTGCCCTTCTGTTTGTGTGGGCCTCACTGGGCTCCAGACCCCTGCTGCTCGCCTGCTTCCAGTTTCTATAGTCAGGGTCTCATATGTCGCGCAAGTAGTGCTAGAACTTGCTGCGTGGTTTAGGCTGGCCTCAAGCCTGCCATCCTCCTGCCTCGGCCCCATGACTGTTGGGATTACAGACGTGTGACACCAAGTCTGGCTCTGTTTCCCATTTTAAAGGTGAGGTTAGGAGTCTGGAAGGATGGGGCGGCAGTCAAGGGAATACACTGCTCTATCAGAGGACAGTGTCACGGTCAGCTGTAAACCCAGCTGTGGAAACCCAAATCTCTTCTGGCCTCAAAAGGGTACCCACACTCTTGTGCATATACCATATACAGACCCCCCCACATATAATTGGAAATAAAAATATTTTTTAGAAGGTGAGATTAATAAGACCTCCTCAGTAAGTGTCACAGTGAAGATAGGACTAATCATACAGTTTTTGGGGTGCAGAACAAAAATGTGGTATCCCTTGCTCAATATAAGCAGAAGCTGGCATGATGGTGCATGTCTGTAATCTCAGGGCTTAGAGGACTGCTATGTCAACCAGAGCTGTATAGAAAGATCTTGTGTCAAATGACAGGTATATAACAATTTATATAACTATCAAACAAATAGAAAAAGATAGAATTCCAAAACTACAATGTTAGGAGAATATGGCCTTTCTGAGCAGAGTCACTGGGCATCCACAGGTCTGCTTCAGGGACAGCACAGACAGCAGATGACATGAAATGTCACATGGAAACTCAATGCTACATGCAGAGGTTACTGAAGAATGTCAGTCCTCCGTGCCCGGGCTCAGTTTGCCACCTTGATTTACACGGCATGGAAAAGGAGTCCAAGAGTAACTTCATCTTGTAAAAAGATACCCAGGTCAGGCTTCAGAAAATGGGATTTTCGATCCCAGCACACACATTGAGTGGAGGAGGGCGGAGGACCAGGGCTCTGCACCCCCCACCTCCCCCTCGGTTATGTCAATTTTAGGAAGAAGAATCGAGAACATAAGGATGTTGTTTCCTAGCGCAGGTCTGAAACCATAAAGCTAATCTCATTGGGCCTTGCACTACATTGAATTAAACTCTTAATTCTAATTTCACCAAATAGGGTTACCGAGGGAACAGGAAGTGGAGCTTGGTAACTGAGTTCTGCTGCCAAGGGGAGGTGAGAGGGGACAGAAAATTGATTTGTGCTTGCTGAGGAGCAGGTGAGGCTATTAGGATCTATTGTGGGCAAAGTCTGCTCCTTTGTAAGGGGACAAAGGTGTTGGTGGTAGGCTTTTCCTCGAGGGGTAGGCAGTGTATTTCCTTGGGCATCCTTGTCGTGATAGATGGATGGGGTCTCTGTTGACATTTGCTGTCCTTATATACTCCAGACATCCTGACCAGACCAGACCTGTCTACAGCTCACCACGTGGCCCTCCTCAGGCTGGATGACTGCTTTTAGGTGTAGCTACACGGTACTTCTTTTAACGTTAGGGACTACCCAAGTGGCAGGCCTTTGCTCGAGGCTGGGCCTACATCTGTAAACTGGGAGGCAGTGATGTCCAAAGCTGATGAGGGGCAGCAAAGGCCTCAGTCTGAGATGCCAAAGGTGGTCCAGCGCCCACCCATAGTAAGAGGCAGCCATCGCTGCCCAGGAGGCAGCTAAGGGGTTGCCTCTGAGTGGAAGGGCTGGAGTGCATAGAGGACAGCAGAGGGGCAAGGTCTGACACTAAGCCACTCTGCCCCTGTAGTTTCAAGGGCAAGTGTGTCACCGTCTCAGCTAAAACAGTTACTGAGAAGCAGGTGGTGGTGGCACACGCCTTTAATACCAGCACTTGGGAGGCAGAGGTAGTTGGGTCTCTGGGTTTGAGGCCAGCCTGGTCTACAGAACAAGTTCCAGGACAGCCAGGGCTACACAGATAAACCCTGTCTTGAAACAACAACAAAACAAACCAAAAAAAAAAAAACACACAAAAACAAAACCCCCCACAAACAACCCAAACCAAAACAAAACAAAAAAAATACAAAATTGCACACACCTTTAATCCCAGCTCTTGGGAGGCAGGAGCAGGCAGATCTTTGTTAGTTCAAGGCCAGCCTGGTCTACAGCACCAGTTTCAGGACAGCCAAGGCTTGTCTCAAAATAAATAAAATAAGACAACAAAAACAAACCAGTGCCCCAGCATCCCACGTGGGGATTTTGCACCACATCCCTTGCCAGCAATAACTTGTACTCAAGCCTACCCAGAAACTCTACAACCTACCAAGCAGGACTCCACCATCTGGGCTTCCTGGTGACAGGGGTGAGGATCCTGGTTTGAACTGGTCTCTAGAGCAGGCTAGCGCCCAGGGCACATTAGCTTAGGACCTAATGCGGTTGCCCTGCTTCCCGACTGGTCTGGCATTTCCTCACTGTTTGTCCTCAGCATCAGTAGTCACAATTAGCCGCCTAGTCAGACCAGAAAATGTTCCAATGGCACCCCCTGCTGCCCACATGACATACTGCAGGCAGTTGCAAACGGAAATACTCCCAATTGAAAGGGCTGACGCTTTAAAAATGGCCTGCAACAGTCTTATGTAACAAATAGTAGTTTTTAAAAAGTTATCTTTGAAAATATAGTGCTTTCTTTTAAAAAAATAAAATAAAAAAATGAAAAAAATTCTCCATCCATCTGGCCCCTTCACTCTATCAACCTCATCATAATCTGATCACATTTTATTAAAATTTAATTTCTATGAGATAGAAAAAATGTTATCTTTTACAGTGTCTACTGGTCAGGACTTTGGTATGAGGACAGGGGCCTTTGAGAAGTGATATCTTTAGCCGAACTGCTTTTGTTAATGCCAAGCACTTCAGAAAATAAATGCTCATCATATACAAGGGCAGAACCTCATGAATGGAATTAGCTGAAGAGGTCTAGAGAGAGGCTCAGCTGGGAAGCTTCGCTCTTCAAGCATGAAGACTCACTTCCTAGTACCCATATAAACACCAGGCGGGTGTGTCAGCTATCCTGTAATCCCCGAGCAAGCGAGCTGGCTAGACTTGGCAAACCGCCGAGCTCTGGGTTCAAGTGAGAGATGATTGCGGAATACCTAACGCTGAGAGCTACTGAGGCAGACAATATCACCCTCTGGCCTCCACGTGGATACATGTGTGCACGTGCGCTCACACACACTCACACACACAAATGGGGGGGGTGTCAGTTACCAAAGAGGCCAAAGTCCTTTCTCCTATCATGAGGGGCCATTGCAAGGTACCACTCACTAGGAAGCATGCCATACCTGAAGGCACCCTGACCTTGGGACTTCTCAGTCTTCAGCGCTGTGAGAAATTCCTTTGTTTGACAACCCCTCATTCTATGGTATATGTTGAGCATTTATTTTCTGAAGTGCTTGGCATTAACAAAAGTGGTTCGGCTAAAGATATTTTTGTAATATTTACACAGATTCAACTAGGTAAGCTCTCCCTAATCCAAAATCTTGAAATGCTCTAAAATTCAGAACTGTTGTTTGGTCTGGAGTGAACTGGTTTTGGATGTTTTGGACACTCACCAAATGATTCTACTTTACAGACAAGGTTTGGAACCACGGCCACGGCCCCTACTTGGTACCAGATATGGCAATTGCTTCTGAGGGCTGAGATAAAGGTTAGTCAGTCTTAGACATGGAGATGAAACATTAAGTATACATGCATGTTAGTGGCATGAAAGAGGGAGCACAGGATAAGGAGGAGGGAATGAGAGGCCACAAGAGCTGGGGCTGCACAGGCAAGCAGGACTATTGCAGGCACAGGAGGGTGTGGACAACCTAGCCAGAAACAAGCCTGCCTGCAACAGGACACCCTGGCGAGAGCATGGGCCTTTCTGGGACAGGCAAGCACAGTGAGACTGACGCTGTGGAGGAATGAACTCGGAGGCAGGCCCGAGTGTGGGAAGGCAGAGAGAGCCAGTGTCAGGATGTGTCAGGACACACTTGGCAGACGTCTGTGCCGAGTAGGCAGGGAAGCAGCTGGGGAGGTGGGAGGCACTGTAGAAAGATCTTCCATCCTCCAGGGAACACGCCCCTCTCATCCTTTCCACCCAGAGATGGCTGTCCACAACAAGGGATCCTGTTATGGCTGGGATCCTAAAGCTCTCAATATATTGAAAGCTTCATTGCCAGCCTGTGGTCCTCCTGAAAGGTGGGACCTTGTAGAAGTTGGATCAAGTTAAGTCCTTAAGGGGGATACTAGTATACCATGTGTCCTTAAAGGAGATACCAGTACCCCAGATCCCTTTCTTTGCTTGACAGCCATCATGAAGTAAATAGTCTTCTCAGCCACACACAGCCCCCACTATATCTGCTTAACCACACTCAGTGATGGGGCCAAAGGATGGTGAACCGACTCTTCAAAGTGCAAGCTAAAATCTCTCTAAAGCTTTGTACTTTATGTCCTCCGTTATAGTGAGAGAAAGCCAACACACTGACCATTTTTGCACCTCTTCTTGCTGATAACCATTCCAAATGGGGAGCTAGGAAAACCACTTAGGAACTGCTCAATTTGATTCAAAACCAATTCCATCCCTTGTAAGTGCTATGGCATCGGATGAACAAGACAGATCGTTCCAAGTCCATAGGGTTATTTTGATTAGGAAAAAAACAAAGAGACAATGATTCTTCAGGTCTGGTCCCTGGACTATGGTAAGCAATTCAGTTTCTCACATGCTACCCAGACCCACTAAATTGCTCACAACTGATGCCAGAAATGTTTCAACAGGAGATCCTCTCACACATGCCAAAGTTTGAGAAATTCCAATTAAAGGAGCTGCTTCTTCATCCTTGTGGCTTTTTCAAAGTCTACGTCACTTTTACAAAGTAGAAAAAACACAATGGCACCCAGTTGTGGGCTCTGCTCCAGTTCCTCTTGTCTTGTTCACTGCATACATAGGTGCTTCTGGAGTAAGGTTTTGAGATGAGTGTATATAAACTGAGTTTGGGGGTTGGAGGAATGACTCAGCAGTTAAGAGGACTTGATGCTCCTAGGGAGGACCTCAGTTGGGTTCTCAGCATGTATCTAACTCTACCTTCAAGGGATCCAATACCATTCCTGGCTTCTGAGGGCATCATATACATGTGGCACAAATACATGTATATGAAAATAAAAACAAACCACTAAGAAATCTGAGCTCCAAACCAGCAGTGTATACACACTTGACCTCTGTGGAGGGGCCTTTCTTTCAGATCAGAGTATGAATACCAAGGGGCTGGTCTCTGAACTAAGCAATTCCCATTCATTTATCCCCAGAGCTACCATGCCCAGTAAATACCTTCAGTACAAAAACAAAGGAGCTGCAGTCAGGGACTGTCCAAGGGCCTGGTCACCAACTCAGGGCTGGGATTCAGGCACAAGCACACTGGCTGTAAGGTCTGTAAGTTCTCCAAGCACTCCTTCGCAAGCAGTTCTGAAGTTAAATTCGACTTACTGAGCCTCAGCTCCTTGTCCTTTTCTGTCAAGTCCTCCACTTTGGGCTGGCTGTCAGATAGTAGTGTTTCTGCCATGTGACCTGAGGATGGCGATTTAGATCTTGTGGGAGGCAGACAGATGAAACTTGTTTTAGAATGTGTGATTAATCTAATTTCAGAATCTGCTGCATATGGAACCGTTTATTTCCATTGAATTTGGGAAGCTCGTTCCTAACTCCAAACTCGCTGGAAGAAGCAACTGCTGGAGGAGTGGGGCTCTTTCATCCTGCATCGTGAACTCATGCACCCTTCCCAGAATGACTTGCATTTCCTGCAGCTGATAGAGCATTTACTGAGCTTTGTAAATTCTCTTCAGAGCCGCTGGAAAGTAGGATCCAGGTGCCAGGTGAAAGCTCTCAAGTACTGCTGCCCGGTAAGGGAACATTCAAATACACTGGCAACCAAGAGTTTAAGCGGTTGTTAAGTAGCTCAGTGGACTTCCTTTGTTATAGGAATGCACTTCAAATCTTCACTCAGGTTTTCAGAATTATTTTTTTCTATTTTAAAATTGAGAAAATAAGGTTTCAGGTTAACTTCAGTGGCTGGAGCGATGGTTCAGCAGCTAAAAGCTGGTCTTCCAGGGGATCTAGGTTGAATTCACAGCACCCACATAGCAGCTCACAACTGCCTGTAACTCCAGTTCCAGAGAATCTGGTGTATCCTACTGGCCTCTGTGGGCACCAGGCATGCAAGTGGGACACAGGCCTACATGCAGGCAAAACGCCACATATAGCAAAATTTAAAAAGTCACACCAATTTTCTGTGACTTTAGATTGCTATATTACCAAAAAGAAAATCAATGGTGAAAATAGTTTAACAGGTGTTGCTGTTTAAATCGAAGGCATATGAGTTGTAAACATTAAAGCAAAGATGGCCTGGGGAGTATCATGGATGGTGCAAACAGCAATTTGTATACTTGTTCTGCGGTCTATCATCCACGTTTAACTCTACCCACTGAATAAAATAGTCCTTCACAGTAGCACCTGGTTAGGGGATTAGTTCTGGATGATTTCATAGTATAAATGTTTTTCTTCAGTGCAAAGCTCACAGACCACCGGGCAGCAGCTCTTGCCACAGGTCTTTAGAAACAGATCCCACCTCAACCTTTGAGTCCACCTTTCCGTTGCCCTGAGACCCTACCTGCACACAGGATCTAAGAACACTTTCCTTCCTCCTGGCATACTGGCAGGCTTCAAAAACGCCTCTGAGCAATTTGAAATTAGCTTGCAAAGGGGCAGGGATGTGGCTTATCTGGGTCAGAAAACTCAAGATGCTGTTGAAATTATGAAACACCTGAGGCTAACCTCCTGGGCTGAGGAGCACACATACCTGTGAGATGATACATCGTGTTTGATTAAAATGTCTCTTTCTGGTAGGGTATGGTGGGACTCACCTTTAATACCAGACTTGGAAGCAGAGACTGTCTCAACATCCCTTCCCCACCAACCAACCAACAAACAAAATCCCAACTATAGTCAAGAGCTAATAATAAATTTGAGATTGTGTTCAATAGTCTTTTCGCCTTCTCTTCCTTTCTGCTCCACAGTGGTAAATTTAGAGGCACTGAAGATTTTGGATGCAAAGCTATGCCAAGTGTCTGTCAGAGCAGATTATCTAAAGCCCTTCTAACCACAGGTCAGGACCACAATGTGATACAAGTGCAGACTGAATACCTTCATTTCTGAAAGGCCTAGCAAACATGGCACATGTCAACCCTCCAAAGGACTGAAGAACTCTCAAGGAGCTGGTCCCTCTTCAGCTCAGCACAAAACTGGATTACGACACGAAGAGCTGTTCAAGATTACTAAAACGAAAGAAAAGTAGTTCTGCCACAGCTTGCACCCACCAACACATTTGCAAGGCCTACATTTGCAGGGTATTCTAAGAGTCACTTGAGAAAGGGCTCTCCGGTCAGCCCTTACAAAGGCTTAGAAGTTGACTTCTCAGAGTCATAAAGTCAATTAAGTTAGTCAACAGGAAAAACTAGATTTTAGATTGTACCCAGTGATCTTTAGGCTAGATGCCTTTTTTTTTATTTACCTATCTTAAGTCACTAGTGCTATATGATTAAAGGTATGTGCCATCATGTCTGACTATTTCTTAAGCAGGAAAAAGGTCGCATTATCTGTTTTTATTCTTAGCCACTCCTATGACCCTCTGGCAGCAAGCATGCTTTGACCACATAGTAACATAGGATTATTTTGATTTATAATACTTTGTGTTCATTTCTCTTCCTGCCACTGTAGCAAAGTATGACAGAAGCAACCTAAGACATGTTTCCTTGGTCTCATCTTCACAGGGTACAGTCCCTTACAGAGGGGAAGGCCTGGTGACTGGAATGGGGTGGACTGCGGAGACGGAAGCTCGTAGTGCACACTGTTCACACCGCAGCAGATTAAGAAGCCGAAAATGGGAGAGATGCAGGGCTTGACTATAACTTGTAAGGCCTGTACCCAGTAGCCTATATCAGCCAACGATGTCCCATGCCCGAGGTTTCACAACCTCCCAAAACAGTACCAGATGGAGCAAAGGGCTCACATACATGAGCCTGCGATGGACATTTTATATCCAAGTACTATTTTAACAAACAGCGATCCTTGTGTACTAACATTAGCAGATATGCCACTTTGATAGTTTGCCTGAAAAGAAAACGCCACTTGGGATTAGAGAAAGAAATAAAGGACTTACTTTACATATTCAATGAGCTTTCCAGGTGGTCATGTAGCAGGCGATTTTAAACCTTAACTGTGTCAAGGGATGTCCAGGATCCCAACCCACAACAAAAACCTCAGTGCATTATTTCTGGCCTTACTATATAAACTTGAATTTGAGAAGCATATTTTAAAATAAAGAAGTCATATAAAGGCCGGGCTTAGCAGGGACAAAGTGTTAGCTGTGCAAATCTGATAGCCCAAGTTCAATTCTTGGAACCCATATAAAAAGTTGTAGGTGCTACCATGTCTAATTCCAGCACTCTTACTGCAAGAGAGGCTGTGGGCCAGCTAGCTGAGAGTAGACAGTGAGGCAGCAAAGAGAGACCCTGCTTAAATAAAACATTGTGGAAGAACTGACTCCCACACACCTGCTGGGGCAGGTCCATGCCTGCTCTATTTGTGCACATTATTTTTGTTGAAACCATAAAAATACCCACTTTGGGTGTGATGCATTTTTTTTTCTGAGACAGGGTCTTACCCTACATAGCCCACGTTGGTTCAAACTCACAAGCGTGAGCCACATACCCAGTACTCCTGATTTCTACTTCTTTCCTCTATTCCTATAATAGGCATCTTCAAATCAGTACTAGGGGAAAGTTTCAGTTTAGTCTTACTCTATTTCCAACTCATTTTCCCTAGATCAGATGTTGTATGTGGTTCCTGGAGGGAAGAGGCAGTAAATGGACAAGGAACCAATGGGTATATGTTTGTTAGCTTTTATAACGCTTTTGGAATTAAACCACATTTCTCCATCTTTACAATTTTACTTTTGTGTATCTGTGTCCACGTTCAAGTGTGAATTCCAGGTGCGTGTGTGCCATGGCATGTGTGGAGGTCAAAGGACAACCTTCTACTTTGTTTGCTAATGAGTATGCTGTGCTAGCTGGGCTACAAGTGTCTGAGATCCTCCTGCCTCCCATCTTGCTGCAGAACACTTCAGTATGCTCTAGAGATGCTTGCTATCATGCCTGGCTTTTAATGGGTTCCGGGGATTCATCATTAAGCCCTCATGCTTAAACTGCAAGCATGGTATGCTGAGCTATCCCACCAGCTGATCAATGTGTTTCCGAATTTTATGTTGAGCAGTTTACCCATTTTACCTCATCTAAGATTACTATGGACTGAAGCCTGGGCTGAGGCCTATACTCAAACATGCTGCAGGATATATTTTGGAAATAGATGTTTCCTTTCAGTCCCAAAGTAGTCCTCACAACTGTAACAAATTATGTTTAGCATCTCAGCAAGTAAACATACTACCAGTGAGTATGATGACCTGAGTTCAATTCCTCCAATCCACATGGAGGAAGGTGAAAACTCCTGTGGGTTGTCTTCTGACCTTCACATGCTCGTCACAACATATACAAACAATTTAAATAAACTTAAAACATATTTAAGGACTTTCACTTAAACTAAGAATCCTAAAGTCTTCAAAGATAAAAAGGTTACATTTGTCTACCCCCATGTACTGGTAGCCAAATACATTTGATCTGTTAACTTCCCTGTCCCAAAACAAAACCATCCTTGTTTTGTGAAGACTAGAGTCTCGTGCAGGCAGTAGCCCATACTGGCTTGGACTTGTCTGAAATCCAGAAGTCTTCAAACTTGCAGCTTGGCGTCTGAAGTGCTGGTGTCATAGGTGTGAACTACCATACCCATTTATTCCTGGTAAGTAATGTTCCCATTTGATTTTTTTGTAAACAATCCATCCTGACTAGAGCCTTCAATTAAAAATTATTAGGTGTTTTCTTAAAGGTTTATTTTTCATTATGTGTATGTGTTGGGGGAGTACTAGAGGGACGTGCATATGACTGCAAAGGCCTTCAATTAAAAATTACTAGGTGTTTTCTTAAAGGTTTATTTTTCATTATGTGTATGTGTTGGGGGAGTACTAGAGGGACGTGCATATGACTGCAAAGGCCTTCAATTAAAAATTATTAGGTGTTTTCTTAAAGGTTTATTTTTCATTATGTGTGTGTGTTGGGGGAGTACTAGAGGGACGTGCATATGACTGCAAAGGCCTTCAGAGACCAGAGGTGCTGAATCGTCACTGGAGCTGAGTTACAGGCAGTTCTGAGCAGCTCGATTTGGGTGCTAGGGACTGAGCTCAGTCTTCTAAAAGAGCAGTGCTGACTTTCTGCAGACCCTCCTCCAATTTGTAAAACATCCGTGAAATGGGATCTTTGTTTCTGCAGTGCGAGCGATCACACTCGGGTCTTCCAGCACACTAAGCAAGCACTCTGCCACGGCATCACACCTTAGTCCAGCACATTCAAGTCTTTAAAATGAAGGCTGTAACAAGTGGCTTGTTGCTCAACCTGCCAGACACCCGAGTGTCCTATCAGTGTGACATTTACTTATATTAACAAACGAAATTTTCATACATATTAAACCAGTTGTAGCTATGGCAAAGTAAGTTAATGATGGCAAATTGACTATCACTTTACCACTGTCAAGCAAAACCAGTAATAGCTGTTCAAAAGCAGAGTCAGCTAGGTGTGCTAATACACACCTGAAATCTCAGTAGTGGATTCAAGAGCAGTCTGCTATTAAAGCAAGAAAGTTCCAGGTCAGTCAGGGCTATACAGTAAGACACCATCTCAAAACAAACAAAATTATGTTTAGAGATTAAAAATGACAAAGATGGTCACCGAATAGATCAATAAAAAATAAGTAACAATTCTGCACCAGCGCACAACAAAATATACTTTATTTTGACAGCAATGAACACGGTGCTGCAGGTGAGGCATGCGACTAGGAATCTGCATATCATCACAGGCCAGTGTGGAAACCGGTGGAAATACTATTCTTACATCTTGAAGGTTTCATTCAAGTTGAAGACAGTTGAGTTCACTCACTGTAAATGAATTATACTATCCCTACTCAATCAACAACTATGCCCCTAATCGAGTGTGCAAAGCCAAGTATGAGATGCTTTACTGTACTCAAATCACTTTTAATAGCAATGACAGAAAGATTTCACTTCTTCATCTTAGGCAAATTTCCTTTATTAGCCGACCTGGATACGAGCATACAAATGTTCATCTGTTCATTTGTATAACTAGCTGATTTCAATGTCCTTTATTCCACTGAAAGCAAGTACCAGTTTGCCTATAAGTGGACTGGACAAAGAAGCATATTCTGATACCCTGTAATGTCATACATTTAGGATTAAGTTGAGTCAAAACCTGACCTCTACCAATAGAAGATATCAAGTGCAGTTCAAATGCGACTGGTGAACTTTCAAAGGGAAGATGTGGAAAAATGATGCTAAGGAGAGCTCAGTCCTTTGAAGAAACTATTAGGGCCTACAGACTTATCAAAGTTAACTCACAAATGAGGGGAAGGCTGAAACACTTTGTGAAGCAGTATTTTTAGATACGCTGCGTCATTTTCTCCCCTTCTTTTAGAATAGATGCAGATTAATGTTTTATGCAAGGATGCACAGTGACATTCTGCTCAACTGTTTTCTAAATGCAATACTGTGGGTTTAAACAGTATGCTTCCATTTACACAAATACCTTATACATAGTCAACGTAGCTTAAGAGAGAGAAAACTAACTACTAAGAAAATCACTTACCAAACTCTTGCTCTTTTATAAGGTATTTTTAGAAGTAACACAGGACCAAAACATCCAACTATCACTTTATTTATATTACTATGCTTAAGTTACATGGGAAAGACAGCCAAGCAGTTCTGCCCCATTTCAAGAAATCTCCAATCAACACCACGTGTTTGGTGACAAGTAACTAGGGGTGGTGACATCGTGGGTCAGGACTGACAAGGGAAAATGGGTTCTGTTGCTACAGTTCCTCTCCAACAAGAATATGGCACCTGGCCAGCACAAGCCACACTAACACTGAGCCTCCAGCGCTGGGCACAGATTCGGATCTCTTCTTGAAGCTAGCAAATTAAGTGAAATAACTGGGTTTAAAAGAAATTTTAAAACGAAGCCAAAATAAATTTAAAAACCATGCTCTTGACATATTCTCCACGCAAAATGTACACAAAACACTCCTTTTCACTGTAGGGGCCAAGTTTCCCCTAACACAGCCCACCACATAACTGCAGACTCTTCTGCTTCAAGATGTAAACAAAAGGAAAAAATTAACGGCATCTGCAAAAATTCTCTCTACAAACTGCTGTTGGATGGGAAATACAAAATTAAAAAGAAAGAAAGAAAGGTTCCATCTCAGATTCTCACACCCTCTTGTCCGCAGTTCATGAATCCGACTCTGATGCTAAGGTGACAGTGTATGCAAGTAGATTTCTGTTTTCAGTGAAGGAGACCTGGGAAAAGACGGATTTATTTTTTTTCTTCAAGAGTTATCAGATGGTACATGCTCCTCAAAGCCTTCACTCTCTCGAACTAGTGCACGTTCCAGGATCACACGGCCTTCCTTATAACGCTGGCTGTCTTCAGTAGCAAACTCATAGATCCATCCCAGTTTGCTATTGCAGTTTTTGCAACTCACATCTCGAACCATGTGGCGGCCAGTGAGCATGACCCGATCTTGAACTTCACTGTACTGCAAGTTAACTACCTAAAGAAAAAAATATACGTACACACACAAAAACCCTTGTAAAATCATATAAGTTAGCCGACAACTGTGATGATAAGCAAATATATGCACAATTAAGTATTACAGAGCTGTGCATGCCCATGATCCCAGTGTGGAGAGGCTGAGGCAGGAGAATCATGAGCTTGAGAAAAACCTCACTACACAGTGAGATCCTGCCTCAAAACAACAAACCACCAAGCAAGTGTAGTTAGTTACACTCATGATAGCCACCAAGGGCTGGTTTCAAGAGATGTGGAGATAGGCTTGTGCCCCTAGGCCTTTAATCCTAGTATTTGGGAGGCAGAAGCAAGAAAGAAGGGCTTCAAGGTCAGCTTCACCCATATAGGTCAGTTTCAGGCCAGCCTGAGCTATGAGACTCTTGTTGCAAATCCTACCCGACAACACACATCCAAAAAAAAAAGGAAAAAAGGAAAGAAGGAAGGAAGAATGCTTCTGAGACAGAAAAATCTGGAAATTGCACTGTACTGGGTATCGGGAACTTTTAAAGAGTGTGTCCCCCCCATGGATGAGTGTTTTAACCACATATATATGCATGCGTGTCTAGTGCCTGTGGAGGTCAGAAGGCACTGGATCCTCTAGAACTAGAGTTACAGACAGCTGTGAATGCTAGGAACCAAACTTGAGTCTGCTGCAAGAGCAACTAGGGCTCTTAACTGCTAAGCAATATTTCCAGCCCCCAATCTAATTCAATCTTTATAAGTACTAGGTAAGTCCTAGTCTCGCCATTTATATATGGTAGCTACATTTCTGGTTGTAGTGTTCAAGAAAAAGGTCTGGAATTGAAGGTGTGGGATATAAGTTTGAATCCAGTTGTTAATTCACTCTGTAGTGATGAATGTAAGATAATCAAAGAACCTATTACAATATCATCAGTGTTCCATAAAATATTATATTTGTTTCTGAAAACATACTTATACACACAGATTGGGATAGGCTAACCTACCACAAGCTATACAATGCAACACATTAATTTTCAAGGAAGTGCAAAGATAATGAATAATGAACTGGATTCTAAAATAATCTGGAGAATTTCCAATCATTCTAAATACCCAACAATCCTCTAAGCTCTACTTTACTCTAAAAGATCAATAGTAAATAATTTTGGCTTTAATGGTTATACAGCCTTAATTCCAGCTATTTAGCCTTGACACTTTAACACAAAAACAAGAGACTATTTAAGTAAATGAGTAAGCGAGAGTGAAGATTGTTTACAGTTAACAGGCAGCTCGCCTGCCAGTGTCAACCCTCCTCTGTCAAAGGAACACACTATTGACTCTCTTCTTCACTCACGGAACAGAGGAACAAATTCTAGCGAAAAGTTAACCTGACCTACTAAAAACACTCACTTAGGACAAGATTAGATCTGATTTTTTTTAGCCTAAAAGATGTGAAAATTCAACTTCTCTAGGCTCCAGGGTACACAATCACATCAACTAATCTCAAAACAGGTTCAAAATTTCAAAACCAAGCAAACTAGACACACATTTGCAAATCTGCAAATGCTCTTCCTTTTGGTAGACCCAAAGAAGCCAGATGACAATCAGAAGGCTGGCTGGCAATCATTAATTATATAGCAAGAGAAGGCAGCTAGATTCACTTCCAACAAATAAGCTGCAATATCTCCTTAATGGATCGGTGACACAGAAGGGAGAGAAGATGGGTATGCTCGCCTCTTTTCTCCAAATTCTGTGAAGTAATAAATCTTTACACTGAACATTTCCCAAAGAGTCAGAGACCCATCCTTCTTTATTGTTGTTTTGAGACAGTGTCTCACTGTGTGGCTGAAGCTGGTCCAAATGGTCTATAACTCACTGTCTTCCAGGCTGTTCTCCAATTTGTGGCAATCTTCCTGCTTCAGCTTTCCAAGTACCGGGATATTAGACAGATGCTACAACACCCTGCCTCTCTTCTTTTAATTCTTTATTTAGGCTTTATAAAAATAAATACATAAACAAACTCATGTACCTGTAATGTAACCCTGAAATCCCAGAGACACACTAATAGGCAGCCACTTCCATAGGTTTCAGCCACCTTTCTGATATTTCCTGGTATCTGTAAACCCTTGAGGGAATAATCTAGTGCTGCTGTCAAATACATCCACTGAAGATATGTAAGAATGAAGCTTTTTTCTACCAACCTTGTTAAAAAGAAACGCTCTACCGGTGGCGCCTGTGAACCGAGTAGAGATGAGTTCTGAGCGGTTGGTCAGGATCGTATCACAGTTTGCACAAGAAAACAGACGGGTACCGCCAATATGATCAAGGAAGATTCTGCCCATTTTGAGAGCTAAAGTTCTTAAAACCTAGAACAAATGGAAAAAAATAAGACACATTATTAAAAAGAATTGGTAGCAGTTATTGGAGGGGGTGTTATAGGTTACTTATGTACTATAATCTAAATTTTTCTCTAGCACCTGTCCTGTGAAATATCTGACCCTGAACAAAGGGATTCAAAGTCCACACAGCTAACAAAGAGGAAGACTCCCCAAGTTAGCAGTAATAAGCATGCTAGGTGACACCGAGGAACAGTATCACTTCTCTTTTGGTTGGTGTGAGGAACAAACAAAAGGAAAATGGAATTTTGTTTTATGTGTATACACACACACACACACACATATATAAAACCACTGACACAGATGGGGCTAGAGAAATGGCTCTATGCTCTTAGAGCACTGGCTGGTCTTGCAGAGGATTTGGGGTTGATTCCCAGCACCCATATAAAGGATCACAACTATAACTCCAGGGGATTCAACACCCTCCAAAGGCACAGACCTACATGCAGGCAAATAAAAAAACAACCCACATACACAGAAGTATGAAAAAGTTAGAGCACTAGCATTTAGTCTACATTCTGAGTATGCGATATAATTTAAGACTCGGAGGTATGGGGCACAGATGCGGTGATCAGATAAGAGCACAAGACAGTGCAATTTAAAACAAGAAAGGGCTGGGAATACAGGTCATTGGCGGAGCACTTGCCTGACATACTGGTAGCTGGGAGTTTCTACCCCAGCACCACATACTTACACAAAATATGACGAAAATAAAAACAAGAGGGACATGTGGCTTGAGAGGAAGAGGTGAACTGATAGGTTTGTGGTCACTGATATACCGACCACTACCCAGGGCCAACAGCACTAACTTCATTAAGTCTGAGTCTTAAAGTCTACTGAGCATCTATTTTAAAATTCACAATTCTGGGAGGGTCTCACCTCCTGACACCCCATTCCACAGAGAAGCCACTGGAATGCAGTTCCACAAACTTCAAGACAAAGTTCTTCCATTACTCTCCACTGCCTCCCACAAAGGAGGGGAGCATGGTGCAGACCTAGCTAGCTTAAGGTTAGAGCAACCAGGATAGAAAAGGAGAAAATGGACTTTCCAGCCATGATGTAACAGCATTAAGAAATTTAGGTGATTGCTGGTTTAATAAATTACAAAGCTCTGAAACAAGTTTCTGAAACCAGGATATGCCACACTTCAGAATTTCAAGAGTTACAGGAGGCAAGAATCAATCCCTTAAATCCACTGCAACCCATTTCTCCTGAAGTATTTTTAAATTTCTAGATATATTCAAGAATATACCACAGGTTTCATTTTAAAATGTTTCTGGGTGTTATCAGTTCCTGTGTTTCAAGTATTTACTAATATGGTGAGCAGAACTGATACAGCTCTCCTTTAGAGGGGGCAGGGATCCAGACTTATTCTGTAAATACAAATACTTGTTTGTAATTACAAACTAATAAGGAAACTATTTCTTCTTAGATTTATGAACTTTTCCAGCCCTTAGGCAATCCTAATGTCATCAGAAGAATCATTCTGAAGGGAGGAGGAACACAGGAGGGAACTTTATTCCATCTACCTACATCATTCTATCTTTGGCTCAGTAATACAGGAATAGCAGGGTAAATAGACTTAATATGCCTTCTTTGCTGCTTCAAATTCATTCTATTTTTTACTCTACCCAAGTATTTTTACTGGCTTCAATTATATGATTCATTACCAAGACTAAAAATATCTAAGAAGAACTTTGTTACAAGATTCCTGATTGTGATTGCCATTTACATATAAACATATATATTTGTAACTATATAGTTCTTGTTTGCCAGAAAAAGTTATGTTGTCAACAAAAATCACTGCATGGTCATTAGATCCCAGTAAGCCTTAGCTTTACAAGGTTTGGAAAAATAAAACAGTACTGAAGTACTAAAGCTGTCACCAATTACAATCCCACCGCTATATACTGAATATCTGTGTTCCCATAAAACTTGTCCATTGAAACCCAATCACACATGTGATGGCATCTGGGGAGAAACTGGGTCATGAAGACAGAACTCTCATTAGAGGTCTGGGATCTTACAGAGGCTCCATGGGGCTGCCTTGCCTTTCTACCATGAAGACACGTCTAAAGGGGCACCAATAAACCAGGAAACAAGTTTTCACTGACACCATTCTGCTGGTTTTTTCTTGGGAGCATGACAAATAGATTCCTATTGTTTATAAATCACTTGGGAGACACTGTTCAGTTACAGTAGTCCGAAGAAAGCCATTTTTTTCTTAAGGAGGAGACATTAAAAGGCTAAGAGCCAGGACAACTGTCTGGACCTGGCCAGTGCAGACTCTGCCTCAGACCTAAGCATGCCCAGTGTATGGGACACTGTACTTGGTACTTATCACCTAGCTGTGATAATTCTTATAGTAGGTATATATTATCCTAGTTTATAGGCATAAAAATATAGCCCATGTTAACTTCTCACAAGGAGCCAAGCTAGGCTCTAAACTAAATCTTATTCCAGTCTCACTCCCCTCACACCTAGGGATGCTGGAGTCAGGCTCCCTCCCTTGGGCTGACCAAATTCTCCTGTATTCCCTAACTCAGTAGTAATCTAATCACACACTCCCTAAAATTAGAAAACAACTATGAATATAACAATAGGACTTACATCAGATCAGGAAATCTTTTCTCTTTCCCTTTCTCCACCATATGTATTCAAACACTCATCCCATCTAAGAGTGTTAATGGCCATAGTGTGTTTTATTAAACCCAGCACACATTCACAGATAATGCTACACTTATGCTGGATTAGAGCTATAAAATACAAACAGAAATACAACTTAGCCACCACCTTCTAAAAGCTGTACAAAACTGCTTCTCTATAAATGCTGAAACCTTTTGTTGGAAAAAACTTGAGACAGGTCATGCTATGTAGTCGAGGTAAACTTGAGTTTACTATACTCCTGCTTCAGCCTCCCAAGTGATGGGAATATAGGCCCATGCCATCACAGTTACCTAGAGATGATTCTTACAGAAAAACTAAATACCTTAGAGGCTGAAGCAGAAGTATGTGGAGTTTAATATCAGCCCATGAAGTTCTGTCTCAAAAAAAAATAAAAACTTAAAAAATGAAAGGAAAGGGACAGAACTTGGAAAATATCCAAGATGTAGCTCTGTGAAAGAGCATTTTGCCTAGCATATAAGGCCCAGGTTTGATTCCCAGTATTGGGGATGGAAGATTGTTGATCCTAAATTTTTATTGGGCCAATAGTGTGGCTCAGTGGTAGAATATCTGCTAGCATCTGAGTAGCTTGGCTTCCATCTTTAACATCTCTCCAGACTACCAAAAGAAAACAAACCCCCAAACAGCTTATTAAGAAATACCTCATTATGTGATAAGCTTATTCACTGGTAATTATCCTATGACTACTTGTAAGTTTATGAAGTTGTATCATCATCACCACAAACTGGCTCTGCCTCCTAAAATTCTCACAAACTGGTCTGCAGCTGGTCCCTTCTTCTAGCCTCTAGGGATTATTTTTTTACACTTAAAGTATTTCCTACACATGCTAATTGTTTTGGTTGATTTAACGGAATCTCTTATCTCTTCAGTTGTCACAGCACCTTACTGTCCCACTGCAGAAAACATATCATTTCACACTTTTATGTGCTGAAATTACACTTATGGCTGAAATGAGAGCTCAGTTAAGAGTATGGATTAAGTTGTTTATGATTTTGTCTACTGAAACACTCCAAGCTAAAACAGTACAATATTAAGTCATACGCACATAAGTAAGGCCCTTCTGGCATTATTTTTGCATAGTTTCAAGTATCAAACTTGGTTGTTTAACAGTTTGTCTGCTATTATCTGAAGTAGTGAGGGACCAGGATAAAAATACAGTGAAGTTCATAGACAACTCAGGTATTGTATTGATTATCTTCAATTTCTTCTCCCAAAGAGCATCTTTAGCCTAGAATTCCTAACTTCCATTTGCAACAGAAGATTCTGGTTAAGTAAAAACATCTTAGGAGCTCCATCTTAAAAAAAAAATTAATTATGCAACTTATCTGTAAGTTTAAAAAAGAAAAATACTTATCTTTCAGGAGCCTATGATGCAATGTCCCTAGAAAGGAATGATTTTAAAAATTGGACAAGGTGGGTTCATATAAATCCCTAGTTACAGGTCATAAACTATTATCTAAAAAGCTTGTTTGGCTCCTTTGAAATGTGGGATCTCACTGTTGGTTTGTTCTGACTCAGCAGTTAGGAGCACTGGCCACTCCCGCAGGGAACGTGGGTTTGATTCCCAGCACCCATTTATGGACTTACAAACATCTCTTACTCCAGTTCCAGGGTATATGATGCCCTCTATGGCTTACACCTGCACCAGACACAAAAACTAGGGCACAGACTACATGCAGGCAAAAAATTTATGCACACAGAATAAAACTCAAGCCAAAAACACAGGGGTCGGCAAACTAGTCAGCTGGCTAAATCTAGCTCACCTAATTTAACTGCCCACATGCTAAAGATAAAATTATTCTTTTAAAGCATTAAGAAGAAAGCATCAAATATTTTAGTGGTGATAGCTTCTTTGAAACATAGCCACACTCCCTTGTTTATACTTTTTTTTAAAAGATTTATTTATTATGTATACAGTATTCTGTAAGCCAGAAGAGGGCAACAGATCTCATTACAAATGGTTGTGAGACACCATGTGGTCTGTTGGGAATTGAACTCAGGACACCTTTGGAAGAGCAAGCAGTGCTCTTAAACTGCTGAGCCATCTCTCCAGGTCCACTTTGTTTATGTTTAACTGCTCTCTAGCTACCAGCAGAGTTTACACGGTGACTGTACAAACTGGTAGCTTGCAATACTCAGAAACAGAAACTTAGCTGGCAGTCAGGTCTAAAGATCAGTAGAAGTAGTTTTCAAATTACTTTAATTCCATTCCCATTTTCTTCATGGATTTTCTGGCTAAAATCATTGGCATTCTGAGTTGGGCACAGTGGTTCAGGCCTGTAATCTCAGCATTCAGAAGACTGAGCAAGAGTACTAAAGTTTAGAACCAGCCAGTGAGAGTCCCAGTCTCAAAAACAAAAATTCGTAGCTTCCCATAACCACTTTAGCATACTGAAGATCAACTATATGAAGATCATTCAAATTAAATAATATATATCCAGCTGCTGCCTCCTCGCTTCACCCCCAAAGACTTATACAGCATGGCCTAGATTACTTAAACTCTAAAGTCAGGAGCTGTTTGTATATTTCAGCTCCCCCTCCCTCAATAGCCTTGTAAACTTTAACAAATTACCCTGTTTCCTACATAAAAAGGCAACAGCAAAATAGCTAAATGGAGATACTTTATCCTGAGAACAGGGTTCTGTACAGTGAGTGCTAAATAAATGTCATTAAGAGTAGACTACATATCCCATTCCAGCTCTGCCCCGCCACAGATGCTAAAGCAGGGTTCAGAATGGATACAAAACAGTAGCAAGTAACAGCCTCACCTCCTGTTAATTACAGCCACGTTAAATACCCAGGTAACAGAAATTATAAACAGGACCAAATCTAGAAACCTAAGATGTCAAGTTCTTACTGTCTCAACTTTAGTCTTAAAATAGGTACTTGCCCTCTCTATAATTAATAATCCAGTTTGGTCTCAATCCTGGCAAATGGTTTTAGCCTCGCTCTTAAAATACCAGGGAGAACAATCGGCATCTGTTTGCAAAAATGTCCTCTTCAGAAAGACTATTCCTTAGTTAAGGAATTGTAACTTTGGGGCATTTTCACAAACACCCATCACAGTATTATTCCCACCACCTCTGGACAGAGCAGAGGGGTTTTTTCATTACACCATATGGGGAAAGATAAGTGTGTATAAGGAGGCTGGTACACAGGGTTCCAGTATGGGAAGTTAGAAAAATCTGCCTCTTTGAGAAATAGTTTGGTTTTGATTCTGCTAAAATGGATTCACGTGAATAAACGAGTGTCTATTTGGATTTCAGTCTCTTCTCTCTAGAACAAGGGAAAGAACAAAAACCATAAAACTTTTAATAGCTAGAATTATTAATATAGTAATAAACATTTGATGCTATTGCAGTTTCATTAACTATTTTCATAGCAATTTTAACAATATTCTACTTAAAAGTTACATGGTGAAACAACAGTTCAATCTATAAAATCTATTTTTTTCCTTTTTGTAATACTGGAAATCAAACCACATACCTGTGTATGTTAGGAAAACACATTACAACGATGATACATCCCCTGCCCAATTTTTCTTACTTTTGTACTTGGTTAGCAAGAGCCAAGTATCAACAACATAAGAAAGCCATGCCATTCTCTTACAGAACAGTATCAAGTCACTCTGCTGTGCCAAATGATGTCCTGCTTGTGGGACTGGGTCTTCATTTGACAGTAAGTAAATGTCTGATCTTCTCACATAAGATAATGCCTTATTTTATGTTTTGCTAAGCAATTTCCATACTGACTATATTTTTAGAATACTGCTTAGTCATTAAAAAATAAGACCAGTCACATAACTCAGCAGCTAGTCGTGAGTCAGCAAATAATCTGAGTTGGTCATCTCCCCAAAAACAATTTGGCAAGACAAACATGATCTGATCCCCTTGCTTGTTGTGATACAATACTGAAAGCTTCTTGCTGGATGGCTACGATACAGTTTGGTTTCTAGAGTGAAGTGCCAAATAGCAAATTCATGTCTAGCTAACAGTTCCCAAATTACACATTTGTTACCACACAGCATTATCAGGGAAATAGTATTAAATTACATAGTTACATAACTATCAAGGCACTCCAAAACAAAGGAGTCTAGATAAATACATTTAGGACTACCTTCACATCTCATGAATATATATTTAGTAGTAGTTTCACATCCCATAGGCTTTTTCATAGGGTTTAGAGTAGGTCTACTTCCTTATTAAATTTAGACATTTTATTGGACTTAGTTAATTGTGTGGGGCACATGGAGATCAGGACTTTGTGGAACAGGTTCTCTCTACCATTTGGGTCCCTGAACCAAACAAAAGTAAGGCTGTCAGACTTTCATCAAGCACCTTTACCTGCAGGGTCTTCTCACTACCCTTTTTTTTTNAAAAAAAAAAAACCCTTTTTGTTTTTAAATCACCTTAGTTGACAGAGAAGACAAATGAGACTAGGGAAAGTTCCAGTAGATGTTCCTTTAGAGGAAGCCACATACATTTCACAAAGTGTGCTTAGAAAAGTTACTGTTCAAAATCCAATTTGGTTTCCCTTACAAACTGAACGAATTTCACTGTGTGAAATTTCACAGCGATAAGATGGTTTTTATACATAAACTAAGGGGGAACATCTGTACTGAACAGGCCAGACAAGGGTATGAAGCGGGCATTAACTGGCACACCTGGAATCCCAGCACCAAGGACAATAAGGGAGGGTTGCCAAGAGTTTACGTTCACTACACACACCGGCTTGCGTGCATACATCCACACATACACATGTGTCCGTCAAATCGAACATGCTCCACCTTCCTGCGTTTGTAAAAGTTCCAGGTTGCTTTTCCTAAGCCTATGTGGCCAACATCAACCCACTGGCTTTTCATTTTCTAGGCCTAATGTCATTCTCTTCAGAATACTTGCAACTTCCTCCTCCTGGTGTCTCACTCTCTCATCTTTGAACTTTTTGTAACACTCATTTCATAACATCCCAACATTTAGCGACGTGTTTTTTTTTTTTCCAAGTCATCGGTGGTCTGTAACCTTTTACTAAATTGGCAGCTTCCAGACAGAAGGGTTCACATTTTCTGGAATCTCCTTCTTACCTAATACACTATGAAATTAATTCTTAGCAAAAGAATACATCAAGGCATTTCACACCTGGCACAAATATGCCCCCTAGAAACACTGAAAGACTTTGACTTCCTCTATGTCGGAAGGCAGCTGCAAACCCTGCCGGTGTGGCTTGCAAAACTGTCTGACGGGCTTCCTATGATGCCTGCTACTTCACCAGCAAGTTCACTTATTTTCCAAAAGCAAGGTTAAGACTGTGGTTACTTCGAGATTTTTCCATCTGTCAGAGGACACCTGAAATAAAAATCCTCAGTTTTCCAACTGGGCTCTGTAAACAGAAAAAAAGTTTAAAAATAAATGTGCTGCACACCTTACCTGACTGCCACTCCAAAGGGAGATTAGTTGGCGTCAGGATTAACCAGACCTTTGTACTACTGCGGCGTCCCACTACCGCTGGCAATACTCCGCCGTCCTACCTACCTGCCCAGCAGCGTGCAATCAAGGGGTGCGCAGGCGTGTGCCTACCTCCGC